>PVKC010038257.1:0-12798 GCA_004027635.1 Crocidura indochinensis
GACCTCTTAAAGAAAAGATTTGCAAACATAGAATTGTATATCCAACTAAAATCATCCTTCAATAAAAGAACTAAATAAAAATCTCTGAGTGAATATAAACTGAGGAAATGCATTCTAAGTAGAACTGCAGCAATGTAAATAGTTATTTATTTGGGTAACTTATTTAAATAGTTAAAAATGTATAGCCAATAGGATGATAATTGGGAGACAATATAATAAAAACACCCTTAATTAAAAAGACAAGGAAGGAGAAAAAAGTAATTAGAATAAGTGAAAAATATGGGGCTATAAACAAATTGCAAGATGATAGATTTAAATTTCAGTAAACCAGTACTTACATAAATATAAACATACTGAACACATCAATTAACAAAGGTAGCTAAATTAAACAACAGTAATGTCACTTGCTAGAGACACAATTTAATGAAAATAATAAAGATTAAAGTTAAAATGATGGAAAGAGATAAAATATGCACATATCCAAAGGAAACTAACTGGCTATACAAATATCACATAGCTTTTGGCTCGAAATCCTATGCATTTAAATAGGAACCTTATATAATGAGAAAAAGGGTCAATTCACCAGGGAGATAAAACAGTGGTAAATTTCAGTGCAATAATATTACCTATAATAACAGCAAAGCTTTAAGGAGACTTGGAGTCATCTGTAATTAGAATGTGAAATGTTAACACATTTTGTTTAGAAAAAGACTAAGCAGACAAGATAATAATCGAGAAAATTTGAATGACTAAAATAATAAATGTGTGTCTATGTGTATTTGTAAAGTCACCCACCAACTAAAGAATATGAACTTTTTTTTTAGTTTTTTGGCCACACCACACCTGGCAGTGCTCAGGAGTTATTTCTGGCTCTGTGCTCAGATATTACTCTGAGTAGGCTTGGGGACCATATGGAATGTCGGAGATCAAACCCTGGTTGGTCTCATGCACAGTAAATGCCTTGTCTGCTGTGCAATCATTCCAGCCCAGAATGTGAACACCTTTTAACAGATATGTTTACCAAAATTAAATTGCTTTCAGTCATAAAGACAGTTTCAATCAATGTACCCCAAGTTTCCACATGTAGTACCCAGTGCGATTTTAATTCTTCGATATCTGTTGAACTTTTCAGCCCAGCTTGTAGTCATTTTTGGAATGTTACATATAGAAAAATACATATATCTTAAGGATCTAACTGTGCAAGTTCCTGCAGAGTGAATGCATTTGTGTGACTAGTACTTGGACCGAGATAGAGAACAAGGTCAGCATCCAAATTACCCTCCAAAGATGACCACTGTTTGTATTGCAAATAACCTAGATAGCTTTGCTGCTCTTATATTTCACATTTATACAGATATCCAGTTTATAGTCTTTGATTTTATCATTTTTTTGATAGTCATGATTATTTGTTATATTTATTATTTCATATCATTCACTCTTATTTAAAGTGAATATTTATTTAATTTATAATATTAAATATATAAATATTTAAGAGTTTACTATTTAATTTAATATTTAAGGATATGAATAGTCAATGTTTGTAAATATGTTCATATTTTAAATATGTTCATAAATATGTTCATTTCCTTGCTCAGTGATTAGGGCTCATGCCTATCTTGTGCCTGACCTGGGTTCCTTCCTGGTACCACATGGCTGGAAGATAGAATTTAGGTTTGGTACAGCATCACTTGGCTACTGGGTTCCAGATAAATATACTTTAGAAAACTTAGACCTCTTATATCATCTATATCATATTGTCTTCCTCATCCCAAAGTATGTAAATTTAGGCCTGTGTCTTTATTGATCAAACCCTCAGAACCAAGAGTGAGTTCAATATTCTGCTCACCTCTTTGGATTTAAGTTTATTCCAGAATTTGTCCTACCAGTTCCCCATTATCCTGTCAGTTTTTCCATGCTTTTAAGATAATTGTTTGAATATTTTATCCAGAATATTTAGTTGCTTTTAGTAGGCTGTCTCCTCTGAATAATTCAGGCTCCATTACCTGAAATTCCCTATCACACAGTTTTATCACCAGAAGACTAGCATCTAAGTCACATTGAAATGTTTTTAGGCATGTCTTGAGATATTTGAATTACTGTTCTTTAGAAAACAACAGTCTCTTAGTACCAGAGAGAAAAAACTTCATGTAGGGCCCTTAACTTGCATGCGGCCAACCTGTATTCAATTCCTGGTACTGAATATGGGCCTCCCTCCCAATGGTGATCCTTGAATGCAGGGTCATAATTAAGCCCTGAGCACTGCTGAATATAGTCTAAAAACCCTAAAAAAAAGAAAAGAAAACAACTATCTCTTTACTTTCTCCCCAAGGTTGACAAAGTAGCTTACATATTTTATTAGTAATGTCTAGGGGGAAATGATTAATAAATAATATCTACTATGAAACATGTAGTAATTAAACCAAGAGAACAGTGATAGTACAGGCAGTACAGTGGGTAAGACATTTGCCTTATATGCACCCAGCCTGGGCTCTATTCTCAAGTGATCACTGAGTGCAAAGCCAGGAGTGAGCCTTGCGCATTCCAGGTGTGGTATAATGGAATGCTCCACCTATTAAAATAATGTAATCTAGTTTTATTAAAGGAAATTTGTTTTGTTTTGTTTTTGGGTCACACCTAGTAGTGCTCAGGAGTTACTCCTGATACTGAGCTCCGAAGTTGCTCCTGGCAGGCTCGGGGGACCACATGGGATGCTGGGATTCGAATCGGGGTGTGTCCTGTGTTGGCTGCGTGCAAGGCATACACCTTACAGCTGGGCTATTGCTCCAACCTCTTATTAAAGGAAATTTTGTGGTTTTACTTAACATAAAATGTCCATACATCCCTAAAACAATCCTCCCATTTAACATATTTTTATGAGCGTAAGACTTTCAAAAGAGAACAAAAGAAACTATAGCATTAAAAATATTTCTAGAAAAAAGTGATCCATTCATTACAATCCAATAAGATTTGGGTTCCAGTTGAAAAGAGACACTTGCTGCTTTTCCAGGGAGGGCAGCTCTGATGGTGACGCATGAGGTAGAGGTAGGCGTGGGTTCCTTTGTGGCTGATTTTCCATCTTTGAATTAGTGGATGACTCAGGAAGTGAGGACACGGCAGGAAGGATGAATGTTTCAGGGAAACCAAAAACATGAATAGAAGGTCTGGAAGAATGAGAAAGCATAAGGGAAATTAAATATTTGATTTGGCCACATCATAGTGAGTGCAAGGTGAAGATGAAGCTAGACAAATGAATAAGAATCAAATTAAAAATATCTTTCAGACTGTGCTTAGGATTTGACATTTCATCCACAGGAGTTAGGGAAACTTAAAGATAAAAAAAAAGCAACTAACTAAAAATAACTTTTCTATTTTGTAGCTCTACATATTTACTATAGATTTTTGGAGAAAGAAGAAATGATTGGTAGTCCCAGCACCTACAATAATGATTATATGTTTCTATAGCCTTTAAAAATGCATGTTTCATATATAGTTTTAAAAATAGTTGTGACCACATATAAATATATGTCATTTTGTTACAAATTTTATATTTTTGTTATAGAACAGTGAAGCTTGGAAAAGTAGATGCATTTAAAATTCACACTTTCCTCATCAGATAAAGGGCTAATATCTAAGATATACAAGGTACTGACAGAACTTAACAAGAAAGAAAATCTAATCCCATCAAAAACTGGGGAGAAGAAATGAATAGACACTTTCTTATCTCTAGGTTTTAAGAAAAATAAAAGACATTATTGTAATAATACTGAGAGGCAATAGAAATGAGGGATGGAAGGACTGGCTTACTATATGAAGCTCACTACAAAGAGTCGTTAGTACAGTTAGAGGAGTAACTACACTAACAACTATCATGACAATGTTAATGAGTGGGAGAAGTAGAATTCCTGTCTTGAATACAGGCAGGGGGTGGGAGAGGAGGGAGATGGGAGGCATTGGTGGTGGGAATGTTGCATTGGTGAAGGGTTTTTTTTTTATGACTGAAACACAACTACAAATATGTTTGTAATCATGCTGCTTAAAGATATTATTTAAAAAAATAAAATTCACAATTATTTCTTTACTTCATAATGTTACATAAGATTTTACTATGCCCATAATCTATGAGCAATTATTCACATTTCACTAACCATATATATTATATTTTGGATTCTTTCCAGATTTTTAATTATAAATACAATTTTATGATTATATAGTGTGCTTAAGAATGGAGAGACCTATGTTGTTAGGAAATCAAAGTAAGTACATTACTTCTCAGCCTTTTTACTAAGATCAAGTGCAGGGAAACAAAGTAGACTCAAAGCATTCAAAAGCTGGAAATTATTAAGCTTTGTGAGGAAAGAAAGACAAAATTCAAAATGAGCTGAATAGATAGGCCTCTCTGCATTGTTAGTCAAGTTATGGAAGCAAAGGAAAATATTTGAAAGATATTAAAAGAAAACAGGAATGATAAGGCAGAGACAGTCTTGTTTCTCATTTGGAGGAAATTTGAGTCATCTGTACAAATCAGAGCAATGACAACATTCTCTTAAACCAAATATCAAACAAGGCCCCACTCTTCACTTCTATAAAGGCTGAGAAAGGGAAGCTATTGGAGTAATGCTGGATACTAGCAGAGCGGTTTCATGAGACTTAAGGAAAGAAATTGCCTTCATTGCAGCAAAGTACAAGTCAAAGCAAGAGCTGTTAGAGAAACTGCGACGAATGATCCAGAAAATCTAGGTAAAATCACTGAGGAAGGTGCCTGAGCTGAAGGAGAGATTCTTGGTGTGGGCAAAACAACCTTCTCTTGGATGAAAATGCCACTTAGGTCTTTTTTAGAGAGAAGTCAATGCTTAGCTTCCAAGCTTCGAAGGATAGAATGATTCCTGTTAGGGGTGCATATAGCAGGTGGCCTTAAGTTGAAGTCGATGCTCCTGTACCATTTAAGAAATCTAAGTCCTCTAAGAATGATGCTAAATATTCTCTGCCCAAACTCTATTTATAGAACAACAAAGTCTGGATGATCGCACATCTGTTTACAACATGATGTTCTGCATATTTTAGACACTCTTGAGATCTACCACATGGGGGGAAGAAAGCCCTTGACTTCTGTTAAGATCATTTCAAAATTTTTCTAAATGCAGTAAGTAGGTTATAGTGGAAGTATTGTTGAGTATGGATTTGGGGATCTCTCCTTACTTTTGCTTTTTCACAGTGTTATCAGGTTATCTTTACCTGTGTTCTCTCCATTCAAAGATGCTTAGTCCTGTGTGTTGTGTTTGCTTAAGTTTCCTGCCTGTTTTTTGTGCTCCATCTGACCTTCAGTTTCTTCAGGCCCAAGCTATTCTAATGCCTTTCTACAAATTTTAGAACCCTCCCCTACTCCCCCCATAAGTCTGCCTGATTCTTAGTCTAAGAGCTCTCAGAGAATTGTATCATTATTTGATCACAGATTACTGGTAAAATCTCTAGAAAGATTGTAAAGAGCACAGATAAACTGGATTGAATATATATCAGATTTGTGTTTTTGCATAAATATCTCATTTTCTAAGAAATGAGTTGAATACTTTACCTTTGGCTAAAGGGTTCAATGAACTGTTTGGAGAATTAGTTCTCATGAAGTGTATATTTTTGTGACTGGAGAAATTGTACTATGGGTAGTGTATTTTCCTTGCATGCAGCCAACCTGGGTTTGATCCCCAGCATCGCATATGGTCTCTTGAGCCCATCAGAACTAATTTCATTTTTTTTTTTTTTGGTCACACCCAGTAACGCTCAGGGGTTACTCCTGGCTATGCACTCAGAAGTCGCCCCTGGCCTGGGGGACCATATGGGGCACGGGGGATCGAACCTCGGTCCATCCAAGGCTAGTGCGGTAAGGCAGGCACTTTACCTCCAGCGCCACCGCCCGGCCCCACTAATTTCATTTTTTAATTAATTAATTTATTTAGAAAATGTATCATATAGTTGTCATAACTGATCATAATACATTTGTTTCAGGATGACAGAAAGTGAAGATATTAAAAATATTAGAAAACAGAAAAACTAAAACATAATAAAATAATAATAATTATTATTTGGAAAAAATAAAGAAAAGCTCATTACCAGTATATTCATGAAAATTATTGTATTTCCAGTAAAACCATTAGTACACTAGATGGGGGTTTAATAAGCTCCCCACCCACCCTTTTTTTTAAGCTAGGAGATACAAGAATACACTAAAAAAGATGTGTATGTGTCTACGAACAGGGAGATCTTACCCATGAAGTACTCTGGCATAAGACCAACTCTAGACTGTAGGCATACTAGGTTGTTTAATCTCATAGTTATTGTCTATGGTTCCGGTAAGAGCTCTTCACCATCACAGTTGTTGCTGTCAGGTTTCTGTAATTATAGGTCCTGGTTTCTGTACAGATCCTATATAGACCTCTGGTGGCATGTAGTGTCTTCTGGTTTTATCTCACCGTTAGGTAGCAATGCAGAGAATCCTGTCCTAAGAAGCAGGCTGGTGCTGTTACCAAGTCATCAGGGTGTCATAAGGACCCTCTTTGGAGTAAGTCAGTGCCATGGTAGTAGTAGGGCCTTCCTTGACAGCTTTTTTTTTTTATTCCTGGTGATGGTGTAGAAAACTGTGATTGTTTATGCAGATGGTGTCCATGGTCAATGTACAATCTACTGAAGTCTAAGCCAAATCACTATGCCAAGTCAGAACTAATTTCTGAGTGCATATCCAGGAGTAACTAACCCCTGAGCACCTCTGAGAGTGTCCCAAAAAAAACTAAAAAAAGAAGTGCATAGGGGCTGAAGCAGTGGGCAAGCAATAGGGAATTGCCTTACATGTGCTAACCTAGGACGGACTTCGGTTCCATCCTCCCAAGTTCCATGTGGTCTCCTAAGCCAGAAGCGATTTCTGAGTGCATAGCCAGGAGTAACCCCTGAGCATCACTGGGTGTGGCCCAACCCCCCCCCCCAAGTGTATATTCTTTTTTTAAAATAATTTTTTATTGGGCCTGGAATGGTGGCACAAGTGGTAGGGTATTTTGCGTTGCAAGTGCTGAACTAGGATGGACTGTAGTGGTTCAATCCCCTGGCATCCCATATGGTCCCCCAAGCCAGGAGTGATTTCTGAGCACATAGCCAGGGGGAGGCCCAAAAATAAAAAAAAAATTTTTTTTAAATTGTGACCTATAAAATCACCCCACGCACCATATGTCCAAGCCCAGGTGAATGAGCGAATCAGGGTGTGTATGAAATAATCCAAACCAGGCTGAGGGTGAAACACATGTAGTTTAGCAGTCTTTTTTTTTTTGGCCACACCCAGTGACGCTCAGGGGTTACTCCTGGCTATGCGCTCAGAAGTCGCTCCTGGCAGGCACGGGGGACCATATGGGAACCGGGGGATCGAACTGTAGTTCGTCCTAGGCAAGGCAGCAGGCACCTTACCTCCTGCGCCACCTCCCGGCTCCCCTAGCAGTCTTCTACTTAGTATCCAGTTCACTGCCTGCCAGAACTACCATTTTTATTGAATACAGAGATCAACCCTGGGTGGGGCAGTAAACCCACCCAGGTTTACAAGACAATATTTGTTTTGGGTAAAACCAAGTTGTAAACAAATAGATACAAGGAAACCAGAGATAAACTTTGTTTTAGGTAAAGTAAGTTGAAACCCAATGGTGACCAATGTAAATTACAAGTCTTTTACAGTTATATTCAAGATACAAGGAGTGTTTATTCTTTTTTTTTTTTTTGGTTTTTGGGCCACACCCGGCGGTACTCAGGGGTTACTCCTGGCTGTCTGCTCAGAAGTAGCTCCCTGGCAGGCACGGGGGACCATATGGAACACCGGGATTTGAACCAACCACCTTTGGTCCTGGATCTGCTACTTGCAAGGCAAACACCGCTGTGCTATCTCTCCGGGCCCAGAAGTGTTTATTCTTAAGGGAAAAATTTAATTTGTTGGGTACAGGATCATGATGATATTGAAACTTTAGGATGATACTAGTGAAAGTAAAATTTATGGGACTGGAGGGATAGTTTAGTGGGTAGGATATATACTTGTCTTGCATGTGAACAACTTTAATTGAACTACTGGCTCCCTCGCTCACTAGGAATGATCCTTGAGTGTAGTCAGAAGTAAGCCCTAGATATGTCCCCTATAAAAGCTATAAAAAAGTAAAATTAATTCAAAGATGTGATCTGAATTTTTCAGTGAGCATTTAAATATTTATAGAAGTCATAGACCTTTTCATTAAGGCTGACAAAATATTGCTATGAGCATATTCTATGTTTTACTGTGAATTAATATTTTTATTGGCCATACTCAGCAGTGTTGGGGGGTATTCCTGACATGGCAGTCAAGAATCGCTCTATTCTTGGAGGTTATGTGGCATCTGGGATCAAAATTAGGGCTCTGATGTGCAAGGTTTGTATACTACGGCCCTAACAGAACAAAGAATTTTGGAGACAATTCAGAAATAAACTATTTGACTCACCTTCAACTGAGAGTTAAAACTGACACAGAAACTTCAGGAAGCATTTTGACATATTTAACTAAAATTAAAATGTGCATCCTTTTAACTAAGAACCTCTGAAAACAAACAAACACACAGGCATATGTGACAACCACAAAATTTCAGGAGTAGACTTAAATATACATCAGTATAATATTAATTTAGTTATAAAAAGAAAGAGACACAAACTTACTGGGCTTCTATTTATTTATTTATTTTTTTTTTGTTTCTGTTTTTGGGCCATACCCACCAGCACTTATGGGTTCCTCCTGCCTCTGTGCTCAGAAATCACTTCTGGCAGACTCAGGAGACCATATGGGATGCCAAGGATTGAACCCAGGTCTACTGCATGCAAGGCAAATGCCCTAGCTAATGTAATATGACATGTATTCCTGCTTGGTTATTTTTGCTATCATTCTGTATGTGTTTAATCCTGTGCAAAGAGCATTTTTTTGTTTGTTTTGAGGCCACATCTGGCTGTACACAGTGGTTACTCCTGACTTTGCAATCAGAAAATGAATCCAGTTTGGCTGTATTCAAGACAAAGGCCCTACCCACTGTGCAATTGCTCAGGCCCCAGGAGCATATTTTCATGGTTGCTGCAATGTCAGTAGTGTCCATGGTGCCTTGGGATTGAATCCAGGATCTTCCCGATGTTAGGCATAAACTCTTTAGGTTTGAAATAGAAAATAGGAGCCAGAGAGATGTCTCAAAAGGCTAAGCTTATGCTTTGCACATGGGAAAGCCTGGGTTTGATCCTTGGCACCACATAGTCCCCTGAGCACGCTGGAAATTGCCTCCAGGTTTAGCCCAAAAAAACACACACTACAAACCCTAAAGTAGATAAACATCTTATTTTCACTTATTCCAAAAGCTTAAATGTGTACATTAGAGGCTCAGACATGTAAGCAACTATATCCTTCCTGGCTAGAGATTCCAAGATGCTTCTGGGAAGATGCAGAACATTGAATGGCCTCTGCACCATCTAATCCATTGAATCTGCATGACTGTGGATCTACTTCAGGAGGGGTCTGTGAGCTTAGAAGAAATAAGCAGCTTTATTGTAATGGAAAGGGAGAGGAAATCCAATTCAGAACTAGTTATTAAAGGATGAAGATACCCACTGCTGCCTTGCCTGGTGTGTACATTCATTCCCAGAGCATTTATTTATTTGTTTCCAATTCTTTAGTGCTGACCTTTCTATGAGATCTAACTCTCCTCTTAGGCCTCCTGACCTCTCCAACTGGCTTTTTTACAGGCAAATTACACACATCTAAAATTGAACCCTTGGCATAGGGTTAAAGAATAGAGCATCTGTGTTGTATATGCAGGGCCCTGGCACCCAAGACACCCCTAAGCCCTCAAACCAAGGTGTATGGTTCTGGTTGTCCACAGCATTGATAATAATCCCAAGTGCTGCTAGGAGTGGCCTTCCCTCTCCAAAACATCAGCTCCCTGATTTCATATCTGTTCATATCACCTATTCCCAGTGTTTAGTGCCCCAGAATAGCCAGCTCATAGTAACAGAAACTGGAGGTCATTCTTGCTAGTTCTTTTTGTCTTTGTCTTTGGTTTTGTTGTTTGTTTGTTTGCTTTTGGGCCACACCTGGTGATGCTCAGGGGTTACTCCTGGCTCTGTGCTCAGAAATCGCTCCTGGCTTGGGGAACCATATGGGACACCTGGAGATGGAACCGAAGTCTGACCTAGGACAGCCACGTACAAGGCAAACAACTACCCTACTGCTGTGCCACTGCTTCGGCCCCTAGTTCTTTTTGTCAAGGGAAGCATCCTCTCCTACCTGACTTTGCTCAGGGGCTGCTCCCAGCTCTGTGCTCAAAATCTATTTCCAGTCGGGGCTTGGAATCTACTCACTGTGGTGCTCAGGGGACCCTGTGGTGCTGGGATTTGCTGAATGCAAAGCTGGCACATTTATTCCTGTACTATCTCTCCAGCCTTCAGTCACAATTTAAATATCCTCTGGGAAAGGTGGTTTCTGCTGCCATAGCTGACTGTATGTCCTTTGTAGTTGCTCATCTCCACTACAACAGTGGGGTGGAAGCTGGGGCCTTGCACATGCTTTTGAGCTACTGCTTTGGCTCATTTTTAAATAATTACTTTATTTAATTTAACAAAATCTTAGCAAACCAACTCCAATAGCACATAAGAAAGATTATACATCATGACTAAGTGGTTTCATCCCAGGGATACAAGGCTGGTTCAGTATAAGCAAATCAATAAACATCATACATCACATCAGTAAAAGGAAGGATAAAAACCACATGATCATATCAATCAATGTACAGAAAGCATTTGACAAAATCCAACACCCATTCATGATGAAAAAAATCCACAGCAAAATAGATATGGAAGGAATATTTTTCTTTTCTTTTTTTTGTTTTTTTTTTGGGTTTTTGGTTTTTGGGCCACACCCGGTGACACTCAGGGGTTACTCCTGGCTATTCGCTCAGAAGTCGCTCCTGGCAGGCACGGGGACCATATGGGGAACTGGGGGATCGAACCGCGGTCCATCCTAGGTTAGCGCAGGCAAGGCAGGCACCTTACCTCCAGCGCCACGGCCCAGCCCCCGGAAGGAATCTTTTTCAAGATAGTAACAGCTATCTCTAAAAAGCTGATAACCAACATGATTCTTTTTATTTCTTTTTTTGTTTGTTTGTTTATTTTTGGGCCACACCTAGCAGTACTCAGGTGTTACTTCTGACTCTGGTCTCAATAATCACTACTGGCAGGCTTGGGGCAACCATATGGAAGACCAGGAATTGAATCTGGGTCAGCCACCTTCAAGGGAAATGCCCTACCTGCTGTGCCATCACTCTGGCTATAGCCTACATTATTATTATTATCATTATTATTATTATTATTATTATTATTTTGGTTTTTGGGTTACACCCAGCTCAGGGGTTACTCCTAGCTCTGTTCTCAGAAATCCTTCCTGGCTTGAGGGGCCATATGGGATGTTGGGGATTGAACTGAGGTCTGTCATGGGTCAGACACATGTAAAGCAAAGGCCCTACTGCTGTGCTACTGCTCCAGTCCCAGCCAACATTATTCTTAATAGTGAAAAATTGAAAACATTTCCACTAAGGTCAGGCACTATGCCAGGCTGTCCACTGTCTCCACTCTTATTCAACATAGTATTAAAAGTCTTAGCAACAGCAACCAGACAAGAGAAGGAATATTGGTGGAGGGAGGTCAACAGTGGTTGATGCATTGTATGTCTGTAACCTGACTATGAAGGACTTTGTAAATCACAATGATTTTAATAAAATTAAAACAAATAATATATAATAATTATTATATTACTATTAAATTATTACATATTATTTGTTTTTATTTATAAAAATTATCACAGGATGAGTTAAGCATTTAAAGTTTGTCATTCATATCTCAATAAAGCTAGAAAAAGAAAAATTACCTTATTTAAATACCATGGTTATAAGATTGTTCATAATACAGTTGTTTTTTCACAGTTATGAAGTTAGTCATGATTGTGTTTTAGTCATACAATGTCCAACACCCTTAACCAGTGCACATTTCCCACCACCAATGACCCAGTTCTCTTCCGCCTGCCATGATTTCCTTTATGATGCTTATCATTAATCTGGCCACTTCTACATTATGTGACCCCTTGCCTGTCACCCTCATATTTCATCACACTCCTCTGGGACTGTGAATTCCATGCCTGTGTCTATGGCCATCATGTCGCTGGTGCTAGCAGGAGTTCTGGGCTAAAATACTGCATTGGAGTATACATGAGTTATCTCTGCCCATTAGGATGCTGAACCCGTGAAAGGAGCTATGATCACACCCAACTCTCATATATAAGTTCATATAAAATAGAAATTAAAACTGTACTTGGGACCAGATAGCACAACAGGCAATATGTTTGTCTTGCACACGGCTGCCTTGGTTTGATCCTTGGCATCCCTTATGGTCCCCCAACCCTATTAAGAGTGATTTCTGAGCACAAAGCCAGGATTAACCCTGATCACTGTCAGATGTAGCCCAAGAAACAAAACAACAACAATAACAACAAAATCTGTACTTGTCAGAGTTAGGAAAGTGTTCTTGAGCTTTAGTGTCTTTGTCATAAAGTGAATATAAAATTAATGTTGAGTGAATAAAAAACTCTGTTTCTTTACCTCGGTTTTCTTTGAATAAAAATGAAGGGGCTTGCTTGGTTTTTTCAAACCTGTGCTCTGTCTTTAACACATATTTCTCTCATATGTTATTTTTCCACTCGAGAGAAGCCCATGTTTTCTCTTGAATAAG
>PVKC010038258.1:0-12789 GCA_004027635.1 Crocidura indochinensis
TGAGTGCCTTTGAGATGGAGCTTAAAGGGTTCGTCCCCATCTCCCCCCTTTCTTTCTCCGTACTCCCCGCCAGACACTCCTACCAGTCTCCCTCAAAGTTCTCAGAATTCTAGCGCGCGTAAAAGGGGAAGCGGGGCGCTGGGGGTGAAGGTGCGTCCCCCGCCCCCAGCCGGCCCGCCAGGCTGGGGACACAACTCTGTTGTTGCAGACAGAAGGAACTTCAAAGACTGGGCAGCGAGGCCGTGCCATAAAGGCCGGGTCTGCGAACTGTCTGGAATTCGGCCTTAATGAGTTTACAACTGTCCAGCCCCAATTAAGATTTTCCACCAAAGCCCTTTCATTTGTTTGCTCTGTCTGCTGCCGATACAGCGGCTGCGGAAACAGCTCTCTTTTATGGGTACTGTGCTCTCGACAGCTTCGGTTCCGGGGCTCCAAGCACCCCCACACACACACAACGTCCCGCTCACCCAACTCCCCCCCTCCCCAAAACCCCTGGGACTGGGCCTTTCGCCGGCTTTTGGAGTTGGGTGCCGGAGGCTGTGAACGAAGTTCAGGCCGCGCGACCGGCCGCAGTGCCGCGCCGTGGCCAGCAGATGGCAGTGTGGCTCCACGAAAGAGGCGTCCTCGCCGCCATCTCCCGCAGCCCGGCCGGTGCCAAGTTCCTAAGATGTCGACTCGACGCGAGAAAGATCCGTTTCTGCAGCGGGAGCCGCAGCTTGCAAGGAACAACCGGCGTCTACTCACGCCCAGTCGGACGCTAGGGCTGGAAAATCTGTGACCGGGCCTCTGGGATCCGGCCCGCTCCCTCCTGCTTCAAGGTTGTCTGTCGCCGGGACACAAGCGCTGAGGGCCCGCAGCTGAGCTTCAGGCGACAGGGGCTGGATGGGATGGAACCCCCGACCCGGGGACCACTCGAGGGTCACTGGGCCAGCCGGGCCAGGCCGCGGGAGCGAGATGCACGGAGAACCCAACCGAGCGGCGATGGACCCAACAGCCAAAACCTGCAGCCCCGAACCTGGTGACAACCCCATCCCCAAGGGATGCCCGGGGCAGAGCTTGTGCGTGCCCCCACTCTCTCCATTCGGGTTCGGGGTCTGCCGCCGCCTCGGAGGGACCCGACGGAGGTTCGGGCGGGTCGCACCCTCGGGCGAGCTGGGATCCACTGGGGGGGCTCGGCCTCCTTGAATCTATGTCAATAAAATCAAGCGACTGAAAAATGGGCCACAGAGACATATTCTTGGTGACTGTCTAGTGTGGGTCTGGACACAGATGGGGAACCCTTGGCAAAAACAGCCCTGGACGGTCACTCTCAGCTAGGTGTAGTATGGAAAAGCTTGGCTCAGGAGGGGAAGGAGCTTTCTGGCCCTGACCGCTGACTTTCCTGGTCAATGGAGATTTTGAGGGATGCAACGCGTCCTGTTCCCGATGAGCCGGGGAACCTTGGTTCAGATCCGAGCGTGCTCCATCAACGGATGGCTAGCACTCCCCCAGAGCCTTGCAGGTGAGGCTCTCTTAAGGGGACCAGACCAATGTCCAGAGTGGTTTCTGAAGGGGAAGCGTAGGATAGACCTTGCAGAACCACCCGGGGAAGCAAGCAACTGAGTCCTGTACCCGCACACAGCCCCCCCCCCCCGCCCAGGGCGATGTATTTATTTATTTGGGTTGTGACAAGAGCCTGGCCAATCCCACAAAATGTTTATAACCCGCATCTCTCCTCTGTACACACTGTAAACCCGGGGCATTCAGTCGGGGCTGGCACTTCGGCTGGGCGTTTCTCTGCTCACTCCCTGCTTTTTCCTCTGTGTGCACACTGTTCCAGAAACACACCTTCTCCATTATTTCTTTCTGTTCTATACATTATTCTCACCGTCTTCCACTGGAAGAGGGTTTTAAAGCTCATCCCAAGAGAGAACCGATGGTGCTTGCTTTTGTCCGCAGTTGCTAAACTCCGTATTTGTGTCTCTACAAATAAGGGCCTGCGCTGGCGTGGCTATTAGCACTGAGGGTTGAGGCCGCAGGTAGGTGCAGGCCTTGGTCGCCTCCAGGGCTTGGGGGCTGGAGCCTGACTCGCCCTTGAGGTGTGGGCGGGTGCCCTGGGAACCACCGCGCCGCAAATCGCCCAAACCAGCAGCTGGATCTAGGCCACGGGACTCTGAGGCTCTCGTCGGGGAGGAACTGTTCTAACAGCATCCTAAGCACCCTAAGCGGATGCAGAGAGCTCGGGCTGGATGCAAACACTCCTTCTTTCACTGCCCCGACCAGGGTTTATTTCTCAGTTGAATTTCAGTAATGAATGAACACCTTTTTTCTTTTCTTTTTTAAGATAAGGAGAATCAGAGGGAAACGCATTCTGCCTGGAGCACCGCCGCAGGAGAGCGGTGGGAAATAAATGTCTTTATCTGAGGACCGTGGGGTTGGGAAGAAACCCACATCCTGGCCCTGAGCTGGACAGAGCAAACGTCATTCAGTCGTTTTGAAAAGAATAATAATAGTCATCTTTAACCCAGAGAAATTGTGTTTTCAACACCCAAGAAGTGGGATCAGATTCAAGAAGCCTGGGTAAATGATCTGCTTTGGGATTTTTTAAAATTTGGTTTTGTTTTAAATAAAACCCAAACACCGAAGGCCAAAATGAGAGGTATAGAAGCTTTAAGTGAGCTTGAGGTTCGGGCCACAGGGCTCTGCAGCCAGCCTGCCAAGCGGGTCAGGATCGCCTTGGCCGAGCAGGGACAACGTCGCCAGACCGCCTGGCCCCGCGCCGGAAGCTCCACACCCGCCAGGAGGAGAGAGCCTGGCTGCCCGGGCCCTGGAAGCAGACGCCCCGCTTCCCGCTCTGGCCGCTCCCCGCTAGCCCGTGGGGTCGGAGCGCTCCCTTTCCGGAGATACAGCCTGAAAAGCGGTCACCAGGCGGCCTCTCCAGTCTCGGCATCCAGACAGACAGAGGCGGCGAGTCTTTTTCTTCCAGTCTTGCTCTTTGTCACTCGAGCAACAATTTATTGGTTTAAAGTTGTCTAATTCCGCCTCTTTGATCTCGTCTTTTTCTTGCTGGCTTCATCGTCTTTCTTTAATTTTCCTAAATTTTTTGAGGGGTCTGGACAGAAAAGGAAGCCATTGGGAATATTTGGTGTTCCTTTTCCCTTCCTACCTGACCCTCTCCAGTCCCAATCAGGGCAGAAAGCTTTATCTCCCTAACCCCCTATAATTTGCTCCCCAGATCTTTCTCTAGGCCTCTTCTAAGAATCTTAGGTGCCAGTTCCCACCTGCCCAAGACAGTCCCCCTTATGCTTTCCCCTGAATTCTCTACTGGAGGGCGCCTGGACTCCACTGCATCTGGGTCTGAACCGGTGCCCTTTGTGCTCCTGAGACCCCTGGAGTGGGTGCACTGAGCAGGGGGCGGCCTGAACCCTCCGAACGTGATGGGAAGTGCTTTGTACAAGAGAAACCAAACTCTATAATTTAGGAGAGAATTTCCGGGCAATTCCATTGTGAGGTCCGGTTTATGGTGTGCAATCGAGCTGAGCTGTAAAAAGGAGACCGACCTGGCCTCTGTGAGCCAGCGGGCCTGGCTGGGCAGTTTATGAGGCATTCAGGGCTAAAGTGGACCCCCATCACCTTCCCTCCACCCAGCAGTGGGGTGGGCTGCCGGGGCTTTGGTTGGAGCCTGGGAAGGTAAATCTGCCTCGGCCAGAACCCCGGTTGTGAGGGAAGGAGAAAAGGGTGTGCCCCATTTTCTCTTCGCTTAGAAAAAGAAAACTGCCAGATATAGGTGGTCAGTTGTGAAGAAGAGTTCCCCAACGTTACCCAGTTCTTTTGGGGGGGATCTACAAGATAGATGAACATCTGGAGTGGGCCACAATCTCTGGCACCCTGATCTCCCACTCCAGCTCTTCTAACAGGCTAAGGCACGGCACAAACTGCTGCAGACGGCCTGGCACACGCAGAACTGGGGAGGCCAGGTCTACTGGTCCCTTGAATGGTGCAGTGGCCCGTGGTTCTTGCAAGCTGGAGAGCAACTCAGCTCCCCACTTTCCACTGCGACTCGAGGGGCGCAGAAAGCATAAGTGCTCAGTTTAGGTGCTCAAGTGCCTAAACCTCACTAAGTCTGCGAGGCCCCGCCAAGTCACGGGCAGGGAGGGGAAACACAAGTTAATAAATCTGTTGGCAAATGAGGCTCATTAATAGATAAATATTTCGCTGCTTCCTTGAGGGCGGATCAACAGTGTGCGGCTGATTAAGGAAAGGAAGCGGCCACTTGGATTTTATTCGAACCACATGGCTTCGGCTTGCCTCGCCGCTCGGGCAGCAGCTGGATAGACCCCGGACAGCCCCATCTGGATGGGACACCCAGAGGGCCGATGCACTCCCGCCCCAATAGCGGATCTGAACGCGGGGAGACACGGGCACAGGCGACCTGCCCAGAGACTCGCCCGCGAGGGCCGCAGGGAGCGGGCTGGAGCTGAGGCGCGGGACTCCTGCAGGGCCCGAACTTGGGAGCCAGGAGGGGTCGAGAGGGACCAGCAGGCGGGGCCCGGGGCTAAGTTAAGAGTTTGGGGAGGGCTGTGCCGAGTCGGCCCTGCGAAGCCCCCGCAGAGCCCGCAGCAGGACGCGTGGCAGGCCGAGCGCTCCCGCGCAAGGAAGGCGCCCGGGCTCCAGGGCCCGAAGGCGGCGGCGGGCTAGCGCGGCGCGCCCGGGGCCGGTTCCTCGCGTCGGTCCCACGTTTGAGCCTCTTCCCTTTCCATTCTAGGCGGCCGCGGTCCCCGCCGAGCAAGACCACCTGTGAGGGCGGCCGAGATTGGCGGAGACGGTCATGTGGGCGGTCACGTGCTGCGGCGAGCTCCGTCCAAAAGAAAATGGGGTTTGGTGTAAATCTGGGGGTGTAATGTTATCATATATCACGCTACCTCGTAAAACCGACACTGAAAGCTGCCGGACAACAAATCACAGGTCAAAATTATGAGTTCTTCGTATTATGTGAACGCGCTTTTTAGCAAATATACGGCGGGGGCTTCTCTGTTCCAAAACGCCGAGCCCACCTCTTGCTCCTTTGCGCCCAACTCGCAGAGAGGCGGCTACGGGCCGGGCGCCGGCGCCTTCGCTTCGGCCGTGCCGGGCTTGTACAATGTCAACAGCCCCCTGTACCAGAGCCCCTTCGCGTCCGGCTACGGGCTGGGGGCCGACGCCTACGGCAACCTGCCCTGCGCGTCCTACGACCAAAACATCCCCGGGCTCTGCGGTGACCTCGCCAAAGGCGCCTGCGACAAGGCGGAGGAGGGCGCGCTGCACGGCCCGGCCGAGGCCAATTTCCGCATCTACCCCTGGATGCGCTCTGCAGGTAGGCGCGGGGCCTGGCCAGGCCGGCGGGCCGGGCAAGAAGGCGGGCGGGCGGGCAAGGGGGGCCGGGACGCGGGGCCGGGGGCGCCGAGCGAGCCGGCGAGCCAGCGAGCGGGGCGCCCCGGCTGGGAGTCCGCGGCCCCGAGACTCCCGGCGTCGATCGCCGCCTTTCTGGTTTTAATTAGAGCCGAGGCGCCATGGCGTGGAGGCGCCCACAGCATTGTATGTAAATGAGGCTCATAAAACTTTTTATGGCCCAATTAATGGGTTCGATCCTCGTAAATTTATTTAACTCCATTTGTCTTGGAAATGTAACATTAAGTTTGTTCGTGACGCTCTCTCTTTCCCCCTCGCTCCCCCACTCCCCTTTCTTCCCTCTCCCTCCCTCCCTCCTTTTATCTTGGCTCTGGCCTTTCTTTCTCCAAAGCAGGGTCGGTGGGGGGGGTGGCACAGCCTAGCCCATCAAGGCCCCTCCAAAGCCTTGGCGCAGGGGCCCGTTGAAAGGTGGGGGGACAGAGGGCTAGGACCCGGGGGTCCTCTAGGAAAGGCGAGGTTGGGGGTACAGAGCTGCTGAGGAGGGAAGGCGCCCTGGTAATGCAGGCGGCTGTCTGAGATGGGTACCGCCTCTCCCTAAGCCTGGGGAGGGGAGCTGGGGGCCGGCTCGCCCAAGGCTGAGTCTCCCACTCGCCCAAACTCGATATTTACAATTTCCCTTTGTCAGGAGGAAACAGAACATTGTGGGAACCTAGTCGGCTGGAAAGGGCAGTTGTAAAGTTGAGGTCGGGAGCCTTCCCTAGCCCCAAAGCAGTCTGCGGGGCTGACACCACCTTTGGGACCCTCCCCTGGCCTGGTGTCCCACACGCCTCCCTCCAGCTCTGTTCCCCAGCCATTGGAGGATACCCTAGTCCTGATCTGGGGTGGAAGGTGTGGGCTGGGGGTCAGCGGCCTGATTAAAGCCTGTCTGTGTGCTGTCTGTGTCCCCGTGTGTGCACGAAGGGCCCGACAGGAAGCGAGGCCGCCAGACCTACACGCGCTACCAGACGCTGGAGCTGGAGAAGGAATTCCACTTCAACCGCTACCTGACACGGCGCCGCCGCATCGAGATCGCCCACGCGCTCTGCCTCACCGAGCGCCAGATCAAGATCTGGTTCCAGAACCGCCGCATGAAGTGGAAGAAGGAGCACAAAGACGAGGGGCCCACAGCCGCCGCCCCGGCCCCCGAGGGCTCCGCGCCTCCAGCCGCCGCTACTGCCACCCCGGCCACGGACAAGGCCGAGGAGGAAGAGGACGAGGATGAGGAAGAGGACGAGGAAGAGGAGGAATGAGAGGCGCCCAGTTGGGGCTCGGGGCTGCCCTAGAGAGTGGGCAGAAGCGTCTTGAGAGACTCTGATTTTATTGAGGAAAAAAAATAAAGAAAATGTAAAAACAATGTACCCCCATTCCTCACCAGTTTCCCATCTCCCCTTCTACCCACTCCAGCTCTCAACTTTTCTGGACCGAGCAGCCGCCTAAACTGGGTTCCTTCCCTGGGGATCCCTCAGTTTCTTTCCAGGAGACCCCCAACAGATCTTCCCAAGTCCCAGGCCAGCCACTAGCGCTGCTGCGGCTAAAATACTACCTAGCACAGGCCTCGGTGAGAGGCACCCCTAAACTACCTAAGGGTCCCGCCCAGTGGGGCTCCACTTGCAGGAAGCCCAGCCTGTCCCAACACTGGCACCCAGCACCCTCCATACCACAAGATCCTGACTCACTACTACCTACTCACCCTTCAAACTACCTATTTTGTGCTCGCTGGCTGCTTGCTACCTAAAGTCAGAGCCTTCCCAGCTAGGGCCCTGGTCCTTCCTACCAGCTTTCAGGGTCTCTGAGGCTGTGTTGGGAAGCTGCCTGGGGTCCGGGGACCAGGGCATTGGCTAATATTTAAATTGAATAATAATAATATATTTATTCCAAAGCATTCTAAGTGCTGCAACCTAGAATTCCCTCCTTCTCTGGCACGGGCACCCCATCACCCCACATTTGAAGGGGACCATTCCCTAGCTATCTGCAGACCTTTGGGTTTGTTCTCCCCTTATTGGGGTTGCAAAAGTGCTCCCAGCCTCTCTGTCACCCTCCCCTGGCCCCTGCACCCTCTCCAGCCTCAGTGAATATGTATGCCCTGACTTTTCCTATTATCACAAATACTGTAAATTTCAACTTCTTTGTGTCATTTATATAGTCTTGGAGCTCATTTGTAAGCCTGTCCTGACTCGGGAAGGATGTGTTACTGGGGTTACTTTGGAGCATGGTGTGTTGTCTTCAGCTAACTGTAGTGGGTGGGGCAGGCAATGCCTTCCCCAGTGTCTGTCACCTTCTATGTCCTGTGTCCCCCCTTGTCTGTCTTGCCTCTAGCCCAGGTATCCTAGATCGGGTTCCCGGCTTACCCAGCTAACCATGTTTTATGTAGCAGAAAAATAAAGATGCTTGATGACAAAGAAGCGTGGACTGTTTTATGGGAGGGTCAGGGAAGAATGTGGGGAGCTTGGCTTGAAGTGGAGCCATGACTAGGATCTGTGCCTGAGGACGTTAGGGCAAAGACATGAACAGTTAAGCATATCTGAGGTGGAGTGTCTGTGGATTGAGGTATTTGCAGGTTTAATTTCTTTTGGTGCCATTTTAAGTGTACCATTTTAGTGTACCGATACAAAAATTTTATGTGTAGGGGTGTGCGATTTTACTTGGGTTCATAATTGTATGCACTTAGGAGTGTGTATTTTGGGGGGAGTATGTGTACATTTGCATATGTTTGTGGAAGAGAATTTGGTCCAGTTTCTATGTGTGCACAAACATCGCCCAGATTCCAGATTTCCTGGATAAATTATAGTGGATGAGCCTCCCTAGAAAGATCCCTAAATTCCATGAGTGAATCCCCAGTTGACCCCCTTATTCTAAGTCCGTGGGTTAGGTTGAGAAAAGATTCTTTCCCGGCCTCTGATTCTGTGTGAAATCTGTGTGCCCTGAACCTGGCGCCAGGCAAGGAGGTGAGATTTGGGGTCCCCACCACCCGCCCCAGAGTCTAGCACTGCTGCTTAGGGCTATAGGGTGGGGTACTGGTGGAGCAGGGGCATCCAGAGCAGGGTTGGGAACCTTGGAGGGGTGTCCGACTATTAGGAAGAATGAGGGGCTGAGAGGGTGGTCGCTGGTGACTGCTCAGTAGAGCACAGGCTGGCTGGGTGAAGCCGGACCAGGTCTCCAGCCTGGGGTGGGTCAGTTTCATTATAAACCTGGCCCAGTGGGTCTGCAGAACTTGCAGCCCCTCGGTCAGGCAGCCTCGGTGGTAAGATGGCGCCGGTGTAAGAGCTGCCTCCTCTTAGTGATGGGGAAAGGGTCATAAATCCGTTGTTGTTTATGAAAATTTACAACTTTGCAATACAACTTTATGAGTTGTTCGGCCCTTCCATTGGCCGCTGTCGGTCATGTGGATGGGAACCGTGAACATGAACTTTTTTATAATTTCCCTTGCGAGAATAGAGCCGCATTCTTTTGCTTCGCTCCATCCTGCCTGCTTCGGAGCTCTCTCTGCCTTCCAGGCCGGATCAGTCTCGCTTTGTCCGGGGCGATGGCGATTGAAGCGAGGCCCCCGCCCAGGCCAGGCCGGTGGCTCCCGCTGGAGGTGGAGCATGTTGGGCTCCCTGAGCCTCGGCGGCCGCTGTACTACTCGCAACCTGGCTAATTTCCTGCGTCCTCTGGCACCGGGAAGCAAGATTCGTCTCCCCCGGCAGCTCCAGCGACAGCTGTCAGAGGGGCAGGGCAAGAGCGTCTGGAACCTGAAGGTGAGACGTGGGGAGACAGAGGCAAAGGTGGTGAGCTGGCAGCGGGTGCCCGCGGCGCTGGCAGAGGGTACCCAGGGCTGCTTGGAAGAGGACACAAAGTCACCCTGACCCATATCTACCCGTTCACCCACTCCTGCTGCACATTGTATGGCGCATTGTCCCTTCCTCCCCTCCCCGGCTCACCCAGGGCTGTGAATGCCCATCTTCCCGCGGTGGCACAGCGCCTTGGCACAGATGCAGGTATTGAGATTTCCCTTCCCTTTCCAGCACCCTCCCAGAGCCCCAAAGGAAGTAAGTCTCTGCATCCTCGGGACCCTCTTGGGTTTGCATTTTTTTCTCTTCTCCCCTTCTATTTATGATCCAATTGTTCCCCTGGAATTCTCCAAAAACTGGAGACAGTTTCGGACCTGGGGCAGAGGGAAGGCCAAGGGATTAATGGCCTCGACAGGCGTTTTTCTGGACACCAGCACGCCCCCACCCCAGAACTGGTGTGGATTGAGGAAAGTGGAGTGTGGGAGAAGAACCAGTACAGAAACTTACTAATTGCGCTGAGGCCTCTGCGAGTGGCCTGCGTCCTTTTCAGGGCTCCAGTGGGCGCGAGAGAAGTCTGAGCTACGTGGGGAAAGCCAAGTGGTCGCGGGTGAGATTCTGTGGTGGATGGAGGAAAGGATGGGGTTAATTCACAGGGTGTTGCTTGGCGGGAAGTTTCGGTATCGGAGAACCCAATGGTGTTTTTTTGTTTTTGTTTTTGGCAAGTGACAAGGAGGGCTTGCGACTAAGGCTCCCAGAAGGATGCCCACTGAGTTTGGGCGGTAGGGGTACCCTTCCCACTCGTCCACGTCGCGGTCGCAGTGGCTGGTAAAGGCGCGCTACTCTGGGAGAGGCTTGGGGACCGAGAGGGAGGTTTGGAGTGCGCCAAGTGGGCGTCCGCAGGAAGCCGCCCCGCAGTGGCACAGACAGTGGTTTGGCCAAGGTGTTTCCCGGCCAGGTCCGTCCGGGAGCTTCCCGGGAGAGCGGTGTTGTTAAACGTGTGTTGGAGGAGGGATTGGAGTTCTTTCCTATTTGCCTTTTGGTCTGAGCAGTTGTTTTTTGGATTTAGGAGAGTGCTTGGGCGCGCGCCGTGGGGTGGAGGAATGGCCGTGGTTGTTGGGGACGTGCGCCCGGCGCCGTGGGTGCGCTGGGGCCCGATAAAGCGGCGTATTTGCATCCCCCCTAGCCGTGGGTCGCCTGACTGCGGCTGCCGCGGGCCGATTATTTATTGCGATCCCGCCGGGCGCTCGCTGCTGCCACGCTGTGGCCATCGCCGGGACCAGCGCCAGTTGCAGCCCCGCGCCTTGCAGCCTGGCGCGACTGCTGCGCGCGGGCCGCCCAGAGCCGCTCTAGCGGGCCAAGGAGAGGGGGGCGAGGGAGGACCCGAGGGGCGGCCTTCCAGGGTCGGAAGGGCGGGGAAGCTCCGCCGCCTTGCCTAGCCCCCTGGCGGGACCTGGACGCCGGACTAGACTCGGGCCTCCCCCGACCCCAGCACCACAGAGACTGGTTGTACAGGCCGTCTGGCACGGCATGGCTGCCTCTGTCCAAACTGCGCAGTCCCCAGGCGCCCAGGGGGGCGCAGGCTGGTTCAGGGGACGCGCCCTCTCTGGAATTTGGAGATCGGAGAGCGCACTTGTAGACTCGAGGCCTGCAGATCTGCTTAGCCCTCAGGAGTGCTGGCTCTGGCGACGAAGGCGGGCGCTGGCTGGAGGCAGGGCCTGTCACACGCGGAGTCCGCACCTGTGTGCTGGACTGTGGCCTGGGCCAGAAAGCCCGGCGGGCGCTAAGGGGTGGCCTTCCGGCCCCCCACCCCTGTTGACACCAGCGGGTCGCCCTCCATGCTGGCAGAGGTGGAGAAGCCCAGTGGGCAAGCCAGGGACAGAGCGGATGGTGAGGTCTTGTTCTCCTCCTGTCCCCACCTTGAAGAGTAACTGAAAGGTAAGTGAACATTTTCTGTGGCTTTGACCTAGAAGACAGAATCATGAGAGCCATTCTCACCGACCCAAGACCGGCTCCCTTCAGCGTCTAGGGCGCTGTTCTCGCCCGACTCTCTCTCTCTCTCTCTCTCTCTCTCTCTCTCTCTCTCTCTCTCTCCTATATATATATATATTATTAGAGAAATAAATTGGGTGGCTGTCAACATGACATGAACCAGTCTTGGCTAATACATAAAGATTTCGATTTAATAGATCGTTTTCCATCATAGCACCTATAGAAGATAGAAATGATACACACATATTTGGCAATTAGCTGAGAATCAAATTAATTGCCTGGGACAATGATTAGATTCGAGAACCCAGGTCAAATCCTAACAAATAGTAATAGTAGGATTAAGCGGTCACCAGCCATAACGTTGTGTGGGACCTGGAGGAACGAAGCAGAAATTATAAATATCGACATTTATCAACATGTCCAAATGGTTATATTTATTCTCTGTAATAACTTGCTCGAGATCACTGTCAGCTGATGGCCTTGTTGAAGAAACAATAACACAACCATGATTTTCTATCAGTGTGGTTAAAAACAAAACAAAACAAAAACAAAACAATTTCCTCCTTTATTTTTCGGCTCCTGCGTTCTCAGTTTCAGAGTGACTCCCTTCCCTGAAGAAAGGTGAGAGGAAATGCTCATTTCTTGTCTCTCCCAGTCAGGCCCTTTTTTAGATAAGTAAAAGATAAACTTTCTGATGTGAACTGATTTGGGTGCAGGTTGAAAGCTTCTGGGCAAGCCTCTTCCATGAACTGCCAGAGTTTCAAGGGTGCAGGCTACAGCTCTAGATAGGTTAAGCTCAGGAGATTGCTCTCACAATTTTGTGTACCTTCAGGGCGAAGTGAGGACAAGGCGGTGAGATATTGAAAAGCAAGGAAGAGAGTAAAAAAAAAAAAAAGTCCTCTTCAGATTCCTCAAGGGACATTGCCATCTCCCTGGCCCTGCACCCATCAGTTCCACAGACCTTATAAACACTCTACGGAAATGCAACCAAAACATATAAATAGTCTTTCTTCGAACTCCACAGAATGGAAGATTGTAACGCTAATTCAAGGGGTTTTACAAGCCCCACCAATACAGTCATAAAAATGCCACTGGAAAGATATAACATTTTACAAAATGAGATTGATCCACAAGCTTTAAAAGTCAGCTCTCACTGAGGCACCCTACTTGGGCGAGAGAGCGAGAGAGCGGCCCCAGGACAGGCTTTTCCTGTTTCTGGTTGGGGAAGGCCAGGCCTGAATGGGATTGTGGTGAGAAAACGGCAATTCAACTGGTTTGGGGAGCCATGAGCTAGAGCTTAGAGTTCTGGAGCAAGTACAGGCAGTATCCCCCACCCCACCCACACACCTCCCCAAAAAAGAAAAGGCAGGAAAAAGAGTAAGACCCAGGCCAGCGCTAGCTGGCCCAGAAATCATCCATTACCCCCACAAAATTTGCAAACTGGTCTTTGTGAGGTTGGTCGCTAGTGCCTTTGGGTTGAGGACAGGGTCTACTTCTGCATCCCTCTCAGCTCTGAGTGGTCCCTTGGAGGAGGGTGCTAGCTGAGGGGAGAGTTTCCAGGGAAGTAGGCCTTGGGATCTCAGCTCCCAGTGGCTCTCTGGAGACCCCTTCCTTATGAAAAAAA
>PVKC010038259.1:0-12794 GCA_004027635.1 Crocidura indochinensis
GGCTTCATAAAGATTACTCTGACATGAGTACATCTGTTATTTTAGGACAAGTTGAGTAGCAAATACAATTAGATTATAATGACTAGTGAAGAACATTTGTTTCCCTATTCCATTTGCATGTGAAACCAATGAAAATAAAATATTCATTCATAAAACAGTCCTTTGAAGTATAATACTTGCAAGCCCCACTTAAGTATTAAAAACCACATTTCTATATATTCATTAACTATACTCTTGTGTAAAAACGAATTTGATTGAGCTTATACTGAAGGAGTGGTATTCTGACTAATAATGTAAGAAACAGTTGCATTACTTGCCATTGATAGCTGGCTACTAACCAGCATGGTAAACTATTGAATTAGACATATCAGGAAGCCATTCGTTAGATTATGACTGTTGAAAATATGTCCAAATTCTTTTGCTTCTGAGGAAATTAATGATAGTTGCAGCTCTGTTATTTATTACTTTATTTTATTTTTTGCCACTGCCCAATTAAGTGCAATAGATTCACTGGTATTAAAATGTTGGCTATAAAATGATAAAACCAGTGGAACTTTTAAATTGGTAATTATACTTGTCATATTAAAGTAAAATTATAAAAAAATTAGTGAATTAAAATGTTTTACTTAGAAAATGAATTAGGCAAGAAAATAGGTATCTGTTCATTTGTTTTTATGCAAGCAATCTGTGGCTACCATCATGCAGCACAAAATTGAAATGTGGAATACTGTATTAATGAAATTCAAATATGAACCTTTTTACTATATATCCAATGGTAATTTAATAACCAAAAACATGTATTTATCCCCATTATCTTTCTTAGATGCAACAACTTTGTTGAATTTGTAGTCTTCTATTAGAGCAAATGCACAAATAAACATTTACACTTATTATGATATTCTCCATAGAATCTTTTCTGAGGCCAGAGCAATAGCATAGTGGTAGGGCATTTGCCTTGCACAGGCCTATCATGGACTGACCTTGGTTTGATCCCTCGGTATCCCATATGGTCCCCCAAGCCAGGAGTGATTTCTGAGTGCATAGCCAGGATAAACAACTGAGCATCACAGGGTGTGTCCCAAAAAACAAAACAATAAAATATTTTATTTTCGAAATCAGCAATTCATAATTGTACTTAAACATCTATTCCATATAAGTTATCGAATTAATAGTTTATTTTATAATATACAATATAGTAAATATTCTAATAATCCAATACTTTATGTTTAATACTTTGACTATAAAAAGCACTTATAGATTAACCATATTCATAACCATAGATTAACCATAGTGGTGTAACTGTTTTTATACTTCCCAAGTCATTTAAACCCTAATCAGTTAATAATCATTTAAGTCATTGCCCATCAATGATGCATTGAACAGTATTGCATAACTCTTGATTAATATGCAGATAAATAGTCAGAAATTAAATTTTGTGATCAAATAATGTATTTGCTTAAAATTTGTATATACTCTACAAAACTGTTACCTAAAGATTTCCATATCTTGTCCCCAATAAGATATGAGACTATGTGTTCACTTGCTAAAATGTTTATCATTACAACTTAAAATTTTTCTTAAATATTTGAGTCCTCTGTCTTTTATTTATGGTTAGGGAAGTTACAGGTTTTTAGCATTTTCCTTATATATTCAATGAGACAAATAATGTTGTCACTGTTTTCTATTTTTCTGTTCTCTTTCACTTTTTCTACTATGATACTTATTTTGATTCCTGACATCTGCGATGGTCCCTTGAA
This sequence comes from Crocidura indochinensis, assembly GCA_004027635.1. Lineage (NCBI taxonomy): Eukaryota > Metazoa > Chordata > Mammalia > Eulipotyphla > Soricidae > Crocidura > Crocidura indochinensis. Next base: position 1,758 of record PVKC010038259.1, read on the forward strand.
CCTGACAGGAGTGACTTCTGAGCACAGAGTCAGAAGTAACCTCTGAGTTCCACTAGGTGTGGCCAAAAAACAAACAAAAAAGATATTATTTATTTTATTTTTAATATATTTTAAATCATTATCTGGTCAAGTGCCTGCTACTTTCTGTGTGTTTATGAATTTCTCCAATTTTCTTCTGATATTAATTTCCAGTTTTAATTCATTTTCATCAGAAATTAAAATAAACATTCATTACAACTTCTTGAAATTTGCTGAAAATTATGTTGTTGTTAATAGAAATTATCTGTTCTGGAAAATATGTTATACTTTAAAAGGTTCGTTCTATTATAAGAACAAATAAAACATGGAGTTTGCTGCAACATAAATGGAAATGGACAGTGCCCTATTACAATGAATAAATCAAGGGAGAAGAACAAAGACTGGATGGTCTCACTCATCTGTAGAATATAGAGAAATGAAACATAGGAATATGCAAAATCAAATATGATAATTAGGCCTTAACCCTGGATTACAAAAACCAAATATGAAGAAGAGCAGGTAATGATAGTGGTAATGAAGACAGACTAAATGTGATACAGAAACAGTGGCTGAAAGTCATAGGTATTTTTGGTGATGGCTGGGTACAGTAGCTTTGTACATCAAAACCATATAATTTATGGTTTATGGTTTATGGTTTTAGGTAACCAAGTTACCTAAACTGCAAAAAATAGCATAAACAAAACCAAGAACAACAGCAACAACAACCAAAAGTCTGAGTTATGTTTCAGTTGTTGGAGAGGATGTTTTATATATGTCTACTTTGGTATGTTTGCTCTGCTCAAATGTTTTGTTTCCTCATTGATTTTCTGTAAAATTGTTGATCCATTCTTGGGAGTGGAGAATTAAACTCTTAAAATATTATAATGTTAATCTTTATAAGCCTTTTAGTTAATATTTGCATTATTTAGGTAGGTATTCTAACATGAAGTGCATAAATACTTATAATTGTTACAAGCTCTTAATATTAACTAAATAGAAAAGGAAAAATCATTGTAAATGAGAACAGAGGAATTTTAGCTGATACCACAGGCATACAATGAATTTCACAGACCTGCAATGAAAAACAAACTAGATATGAAGAACAAATGAGTATCTCCAAATGCATACCATCTACCCAACTGAAAGAAAAATATTATGAACAACAAAAATGAGTAAGGGTATGGGATGCATGCTGGGAACAGGGGGGAATGGAGGTCAACACTGGTGGTGGGGAATTGACCTAATTCTCTGTCACTATGCACTTTAATTTTTTTTTTTTTGGTTTTTGGTTTTCGAATCACAACTGGCAGTGCTAAGGGGTTTACTTCTTGCTCTAAGTTCAGAAATCGCTCCTGACAGGTTCGGGGTACCATATGGGATGCCTGGATTCAAACCACTGTCCTTTTGCATGCGAGGCAAATGCCCTACCTCTATGCTATCTCTCCAGCCCTATGCACCTTAAATATAGCTGTGAAAAACTTGTAAAAAATAAAAATAATAATATGCCAAAATATCTATTAAGGAAAATTTGAGGAATAAAAGGTTTCACTGATATTTCAACAGAAAAGAGTATACAAACCTTTATTCATATATTCAGAAATATTAAATTAGGTAATATATATGTATTTTATGAGACTAACATTTATATGATATCAAGGTCAACTAGGATGTTATGAAAAAGAAAGCCACTGATAATATCACTAGTGAATATATATGTAAAACTTTTAAATTTCTTAGTAGTAACTTGAGTCTAAGTTTACTAAGTCATTGTATATCATGTTAAAACAGGACTCATTATTGAGAAACAAGGATATTTAAGCAAGCCAAGATCAATGAATGTGGCACAGTGCATTAATATAATGAAAAATAAAACCATGAAGTTTTATTTAATTTCTTATAAAAATACCCATGACAGAATGGATTGGAGAGTATAAATGCTGTGTGAAATAAGTCAGAGGCAGAACAGACACAGAATTATCTTACTCAACTGTGGGATATAAAGAAATATAGTAGGGGAATGACTAACGCCCAAAGGTCAGATAAATCAAGAAGGATAGAAAGGGTACTTGTGGAAAAGAAGTGGTGGTGCAGCAATAGGGTGTTTTGCCTTGCAAGCGGCTGACCTGTGACAGATGTGGTTTGATCCCCTGGTGTGCCATATGGTCCCTCAAGCCAGGAGCAATTTCTGAGCATATAGCCAGGACTAACCCCTGAGTGTCACCGGTTGTGGCTCCAAAGCAAAAACAAACAAAATGAAACAAAACAAACAAAATAAAGACAACAAACAAAATATAGTGAAAGGGCTGGAGAGATAGTAGTGGGTTAAAGCACTTGCCTTGCAATACAATGGATGCATGGATGGATGAATGGATAGATTATTGGATGTTTGGTTGGATGGATGGATGAATGGATTGATTGACTGGTTATATATTGATGAAATGTAATAAATTCTGCAAGTACTCTGATCCTAATATGGAAAGAGGGCTGTGTGGGAGGACCTCCTAGAGCATTGGTGGAGCAGAACATGCACACTGGTTATGGATATGGGATTGAATGATGTATGCATGCACCAATCATTAATAGTACTGAACAGCAAAACACATCACTTTAAAAATGTTTGGTGGGGGCTGTAGCGGTGACACAGTAGTAGGCCACTTTCTTTGCACATGGCTGACATAGGACAGAGTGCAGTTCAATCCCCCAACATCCCATATGGTCCCCAAAGCCAAGAGAGATTTCTGAGAGCAGAGACAGTAGTAACCCCTGAGCATTACTGGGTGTGGTTCAAAAACCCAAAACAAAACAAACAGAAAAGAAAGTGTCTTTAGGAGGAACTTGTCATTTGAAAAAAAGAAAAATTAAAATTTATATAGTATATTCAATACTATGTGAAATTCATACCCAGATATTTAATCTATATCAAATTAAATGTTTATTTTGTGTGTGTGAGGAACTTTCACAACCATGATGCTCAAGGCTTACTCCTGGCTCTGTGTTTAGGGATTACTCTTAGCAAAGTTCAGGACCAAATGCATTAATGGGAATTGAATATGAACCAGTCATAAGTAAGGCAAGTGCCTTGATTCCTATAGTTCTCCAGTACCTGAAATGTAATTTTTACAGAACTTCCCAGAAGTGGTCGGGTTCCAAGAAAATATCTTCCAGTGACATTTGGATCAGTAGTGTTGGGAGCCAGCAGGTTGACCACAGTCATGCTTAGAGGCCACTTGGATTACATTCTGATGTGTTGGCTCTTATCAGGTGCTAAAATCAATGTCAATGTCATGTGCATAGGAGGTATATATACTCCACTCTCAACACAAGCTCAGCAGCTTTTGGGATTTAATATTTGTTTTATTTTTCAGTGTGAATATATTTTTATTTCAAAATATAACATATAAAATTGTACCCAGCAGGTAAAACTATTTACCCTGCTTTAAGGTTTAGCTTAGCAACAGGCAAGTGTTTCATCATGAAATCCTAGTAGTTGGACTATAGGTGTAAGATCTCCTGGTGCAATATCCTTGGTTGATGCCAGTGACAAGTTAGTATTATTAGGGTAGATTGAAATATAAAATTATAGGGGCTGGGACAGTGGGCAGCAGAAGGGCATTTGTCTTGCATGCGGCTGACCTAGGAAGGACCAGGACCAGCAATTTCATCCCCCGGCTTCCCATAGGGTCCCCCAAGCCAGGAGCGATTTCTGAGCATATAGCCAGGAGTAACCCCTGAGTGTCACTGGGTGTGACCCAAAAACAAAACAAAACAATATATATATTATATATACATATATATTGGCTTTTTTTTTTTTTTGGTTTCTGGGTCACAGCCGGCAGTGCTCAGGGGTTACTCCTGGCTGTCTGCTCAGAAATAGCTCCTGGCAGGCACGGGGGACCATATGGGACACCGGGATTCGAACCCACCACCTTTGGTCCTGGATTGGCTACTTGCAAGGCAAACTCCACTGTGCTATCTCTCCGGGTCCATATAGTGCCTTTTTCAGAAATAGCTATCAAAATTAATTTTAGAACCAATTTGTTTACAATATCCAGTTTAATATATTATCATATCTATTAGTATCTATCATCATTATAAATACAGTAAAGGAAATTTAGCCCCACTTAATAGTTTTTTTTCTTGAAATAAAGAAAAATACCATGCATTTGTCTTTATCATAAATAGAAAATGACCATTCCCTGAACTTGACTTCTGGCTGAAGAACCAGGAAGAACCTCAGGGAGACTTCTAAAAAAATATAAAATGACCAAATAACACAAATAATTTATTCATGTGTATAAAATATATCTTTGTTAACATTCAATAAATTGGCATTCTATGTAGAATACTATGCATTACTTTATAATTAATATATTCCTTATTCTACAAGTTACCATACTGATAAAAGATAAACAATCTTTGAAGTTAAATACTTTAAAATAACCCCAGAATCTGTATTTGTGAAACTCATCATGAACAATCTGTAAATCATGCTGCCATAAATTTAAAAATAAAAATCATATTTTAAATTGCCCTCAAATGGAAGTTATGAAGAATTCTTCTAGTAAAGAAATAATAGAGCTCTTCCTGATCTGTTCTCTCATCATTACATTTGCTTTGAATTTCATTCAAGCACAGAAGGTTACAGAATTATGCAATGCCATCAAAATAAGAGATCATCATTGTTTTAGTACTGCAACATTAAGCATCCTGGGATTCTGGTTCAACTAGATTGTGAAGGAATTTATTTTCACTGTAAGAGGTATCACATCCACTCTACAAGAACCTCTTTTAAGATTTTATGTATGTGTGTATTTGGCTCACTGATCATTACACATTCTTTCAGTACAAAATTTAAGTTCCTCTCAGAAAACTATATTGTTTAGAAACTCTCAGGACATCCCTAAAAGCCAAATGCTTCATAGCCTTGTCCATTTTGGCTCAGAAATTAGTTTCATATATAAACAAAGCTATACATATCTTAGCTGAATACAATATATCTTCATAAATAAGCCAGTCTCTAAACATCGGACCCATTCAAACAAATATATGACTCACTGTTATTTTCATTATATCGTTGAAGCAAACTTAGAAGCTTGAGGAAATGCAGCACACGCTTTGTATTTACTTCATTGATCAGGCAAATGGTCATTCATGAAGTCGATGTAAAAAGCGATCTGTTATGAAGCACCAAATTAGCATTGTTGTGGATAAGTCTCATTCTCTTTGACATACTGCACGCTGAAGTTATTTTTCAGACATCCCTGAGTTCAATCTGTTCAGTAATATCATTAGTGGCAACATAATTGCAACTACCAAAGCAAGTTGTCCAAATTTTTTAGCCTGGATGAATACTGTTTGTTCCATATCACATTATTTTTCTTCATATTGATCCAAGAGTTTTTAAGAGCTCTTTATGAGAGACCTACTAAATACAAAGAGTAGTACCTAATGCTGCTTGCCCATCTTTACTCTTACAGCTTTACAGGCAACATAAAAGACTTTCCATTAAAAATCATTATTTCCATAATAAATTTAAGACATTTTTGATGCAAATACACTTTAAATACCTGCCTTGTCTTTGCATCCTATCTAGAATTAGAAAAATTAATCCCTTTAACATGTTCTAGAAGTATTCTTGAGTTCCACCCTCATCATGAAGTTCTGGTTCATGAGACATCAACTTACATGCCTTAAAGATCGACATTATATATTATATATGTGAATATAATTGTATATATATCATATATATGTTGTAAAAATTGGGAGGTTCATTTCTAATTCAGTAAGGATGCTTGAACCAATGCAATAATTTATTTCAATCAGTGCATTCTCATCACTAAATGTTTGGCCACTTTTCTTTGATTATCTAGCATCATTTCATCATTGTCATTGAGTGCCCACCATTACCGCCAATGTAGTAGTGAGCATTATTTTTGGCCTTGTGGTACCCTAAATTCAAACTGGTGGTCTTGTGGTACCCAAGTCTATACTTGCGGTACCTCATATAGACTTAAACCTGAGAGAAAATCAGATCTTGGTGTTACACTTTTTGCTCGTGCTCCTTTGTAGCAGCAGACAGCTGAGAAATGGATCTTTCATGAACACTAGAGGCACGTGTTAGATGTAAGAGTGAGTGCTGATGACAACCAAATTTCCAGCAAAGAGCTTTTAGTAATCTGAAATCATCCATATTTGTAATATATAATTTTAAGCCTGGGATTGAATATTGAATGATATGAGAAAATGATGAAATTATGTATTTTTAACAAATAATTTTTCTAGGATCATTTGAGAACTACTGAACATTTTTTCATGTGCTCTAAAGTGAACATTTCTTGGAAATACAAGGTCCTGGCTTCATTCCCAGCCACATATATATTCTCCACTACAATCAGATGTGACCCTGGAAGTGACCTGTGAAACCACAATCTATAATACAGAGCTATATAATTGTCAAGGCATATACATGCAACTTTAGTAATGAGAAAGAGATGCAACTAGAGCTAATCCATAAAAATCAGTGCACTCCAAACTTTTAAAAGTCTAGCTTTCCTTTTATAGAAATTTGCTGGCAGAGTTTATTTGGGAAAATAAAATGAAAAGTTATTTAGAATATAAAATGCAGGATAATAGATAAGACATTTTTCATATTATACAATAGGGGTGGGGAATAATCCTACTTATAAAATTATAGTAATCAAAAGAGTTTTTATAGTTCTAAAACAGGACAAGAGAAAAATTACTAAAGGAGAGCATACAATCTGAAAAGAAATACAAGTTTATGAAGAAATTGAATTATATTTTATAAAGAATTACAACTTGTGGGCAAGAGAGATAATACATAGAATTGTGTGCTTACCTTATATGAGACTGACCTAAGCTCAGTCCCTGCAATTCTATACAATTCCCTTAGCAGCTCTAGCAGTAATTCCTGAGTGCAGAGCCAGGACTATCTCCCAAGCATTGCTAGACATGAGGAAAGAAAAGCATTACAGCTCCATGACAAAATATCTGATTAAAACTGGAAATTAAACTTAAATAGAAATTTCTCAGAACATTTTCACATGAACTTTAAGAATTTGACAAGATTCATTACATCACTGATCAAGAAGAAAATGCCAACTGAGATAGCAACTTGCATGCACTCAAAATAGATACTATTTTTAAAGCATATTTATGGAGATTTAATTTTAGCAACATTTTTATTTAGTCACCATAGAATTACAAAGTTATTTATGATTGGGTTTCAAGAATACAAAGATCCAATGCCAATTCCTTTACCGGTGCCAACTTCCCTACACCAATGCTGCCTCTTCATTATTGTTCTCACTAACTAGTTCACTCTGATAAGAGGAGCGTGTGTGTGTGTGTGTGTGTGTGTGTGTGTGTGTGTGTGTGTGTGTGTTTACTATGGTATACAGTGATCTTGTTTATAGGGCATCATACATAAATACTACCTTTCATCACTTCCTTCTCTTAATTGAACTCTTCACTTCACCATAGACATTGGCTTTTCCCTAACCTATCCCTAAGGGTACTCAAGTGTCATGTTTCCAACAGAGAGCAGTTCTTATGTTCTTTGTTCCCATTGTCTTTGGGTCTTCACTAATCCACCATTATATTTCATTAAATCCCACACATGAGAGAGACCATTCTGTGTTGGTCTCTCTCCCTCTGACTAACTTTACTCAGTTTGGTACTCTCCAGGTCCCTCTATATAGCGGCAAATGTCATTTTCTCAATTATTATGGCTGATTAATATTCCTCATTATATACGTACTGTAGTTTCCTTATCCAGTCACCTGTTTTAAAATATGAGTTGCTTCTGGATTTTAGCTATTGTGGACATTGTCTCAAGAAACATAAGAGTACATATGTCTTTTCTCCATTTTGTTTGGGGCCCTTGGGGTATATTCCAAGATGTGAAGTAGCTGATCAAGTGGAAGCTCAACTCCTAGATAGTTTTGAGATTGTTATAATTTTCCAAAAAGACTAGACCAGTTAACATTCCCATCAGTGAATGAGAGTCCCTTTCTCTCTAAATCCATGCTTGCTAGCACTGGTTATTCTTGTTCTTTTAGATATATTCCAGTTGCTTTGGTATGAGATGCAATCCAATAGTTGCTTTTAAAGATATTACTCCTGGTTCGGGGAAGCCTATGGAATGCCGGGGATTGAACCAAAATTCTTCCTGGGTCAGCCACGTACAAGGCAAACGCCCTAATGCTGTACTACTACTCAGGCCCCTAGCTCCAGGTTCTGTGACCCTAGGAAAGTAACATCCACAGGCTGAATCCAAGTATCTGGTTTTCCCTTTAACAGGCACATTTCTGCTGTGTGACCTGAAACATGACAGAAGTCTTGGGCCTCCTCTCTGCTGTTCTGCAACCTGGGATTTAGATCCACTCCACCGTTGTTCCCTGGGGGCTCTTCTTCGTCAAAGGTGAGCGTCCCACCCACAAGATTGGAGACAGAGAAGCCTTTGCTTCAGAGCCAGGTTCATCTTTTAGCTAATGAACAGCTGGATAACATTTAGAAAAATCCACAATATAAGAGTGACAATGTGAAAACAACGCAGGCCAACACCAGACATTGAGAATGAAGATGGCAACTCTCATGACCTGAAAACTGCCAACCACCCAGTTAGTCTCTCAGATATGGAGTTTAGAGAAGAAATATGGAGGATAATCTTAGAACTCAGAAAAAACAACATAGAGTTGAAGAAACACAAATAAGAGTCAAGAGGATATGAAAATAGAAATCTGAAAACTCCCAGCTGAAATAGCAGGTCTGAAAATCTCAGTAGACAAATTGAAAATCTCAATGGAAAGCCTCTCCAACAGGATAGCAGCAGCTGAGGGTAGAATCAGTGAGCTGGAAGATGAGATACATAGCAAATCGATACAGCAGAAGAGATTGGAAAAAAGGCTTACAGAAAATGATCAGATAATGGAAAAATTACTCACAGATGAAAATAGAATGTTAAAATAGAAAAATACTTCAACAGAAGTAACTTAAGAATCATTGAAGTCCCAGAGACCAAGCAAGAAAATCCCCAGAAATAATCAGCAAAGATATCATTACAGAGAAATTCCCAGAGGTAAAGACTGCATTTAAACCCAATACTGCATGCCTGAAGTGTACCAGCTAAAAAAAGACCCAAAGAAAATCACCCCAAGATAAATCCTACTCAGAATGATCAGTACCACATATATGACTAGAATATTGAAAGCAGCAAGAACAAATAGGAAATTACATTCAAGGAGCATCCTTAAGATTTACAGTCTACCTGTAACAAGAAACCCTCAAGCCAGAAGGCAGTGGTGGGACATAGAGACAAAACTCAATGAAATAAATGCTTCGCCAGAATATTGTACCCAACCAGATTCACTTTCAAGTTTGAAGAAAATATACGTAGCTTCATGGATAAACAAATGCTCAGAAACTGCAGATTCAAACACAGCCTTAAAAGAGAAACTGAAAGGTTTAATATAAGACGAGACTGACCAACAAACACACCAAACCTCTACACAAAAATGGCACTAAATCCCATGATAACACTCTCTGTCAATGTTAATGGACTACATGCAACAGTTAAACCATAGACAGAGTGGCTTAATGGATCAAAAACTCAATCCAACCTTCTGCTGCCTAAAAGAAACACACCTGCATAAAGCAGAAATTAATGAAGTGGAAATCCCAAAAATATCTAAAAGATCAATTAAAGCAAAAGTTGGCTCTTTGAAAAAATAAACAACCTCTGGCAAAACTCACAAAGAAAGGAAGAGAGAAAAAAGTGATAAACTGGATTGGAAATGAAAACGAGATCACTACAGATATTACAGAGATTCAAAAGTTAACCAGAGATTATTTTGAGAAACTTAGGCCACGAAACATGAGAACCTGTAAGACCTGGATAATTTTTGGACTCATAAAGTTATGAGTTTGAGTATGGATGAGGTAGTATATCTAAACAGATGTTTCACTACTATTGAGGAAATTAAAATTGTAATAAAAAGTCTTCTCAAAAATAAAAACCCAGGTCCAAATGGGTTCACTAATAAGTTCTTTCAAACCTTTCAAGAGGAACTACTACCAATACTTTTCAGGCTCCTTCATAAAATTTAAGAAACAAGAACACTTCCAAATAGTTTTTATGAAGGGATCACCACCAAGACATCAAAACCAGACAGAAATGTTTCCAAAAAAGAAAATTGCAGACCAATAATTCTGATGAATACAGATCCAAAGATTCTCAAAATAATCCTAGCAAATCAGATCCAACGCCTCATCACGGCCAAGAGAATGCAGAGATGGTTTAACATCCATAAATAAATCAGCATAATATACCATATGGACACAGAAAAAAATAAAAATAATATGGTCATATCAATAGATGTAGAGAAAACATTCAATAAGGATCAAGACTTATTCATTTTTAATTAATATCTTTATTTAAACACCTTGATTACAAATATGATTGTAGTTGGGTTTCAGTCATGTAAAGAACATCCCCTTCACCAGTGCAACATTCCTATTATCAATGTCCTAAATATTCTTCCTCCCTACTCAACCCCCGCCTGTACTCTAGACAGTCTTTCTACTTCCCTCTTTCTTTCATATTGTTTTGATAGTTCTCAATGTAGTTATTTCTCTAACTGCACTTTGTAGTGAACTTCATGTCTTGAATTGGACCTTCCAGCCCTCCTCTCTTTTGTCTCTGAGAATTATTGCAAATATATCTTTTATTTTTCTTAAAACCCATAGTTGATTGAGACTATTCTGTGTCTAGCTCTCTCCCTCTGGCTTATTTCACTAAGCATAATAGATTCCATGTACATCCATGTATAGGAAAATTTCATGACTTTATCTATCCTGATGGATGCATAATATTCCCTGTGTATATGTACCACGGTTTTTTTTAGCCATTCATCTGTTGAAGAGCATCTCGGTTGTTTCCAGAGTCAGGCTATTGTAAATAGTGCTGCAATTAATATACGTTTGAGGGGAGCCCGGGAG
>PVKC010038260.1:0-12796 GCA_004027635.1 Crocidura indochinensis
ATTGTATCAACATGACTGTGTGTAGGACTTAATCTGGACTTTGCTATGGATCACTCCTCACAGCTAAATGAACTGGTACAAGGGATCAAACCAAAGTCAGCTGCATAAGAACCTAGAGACAGTATAGCAAATGCCCTACCTGTTGTACTCTCTTTTTAGTCTAAATTTCAAATATTTATGTCAATGAAAATAGAAAGAATATTCAAGGAATTTCCTGGTTGCAAAGTTTTATAACTCTTAATTAACTTAGACTTTTAATTTTAAATATCCAAGGACAAAACACTGTCAAAAAATGATACACTGGGGTGAGAGTGGTGCCGCAGTCACTAGGGCATTTGCCTCGCGTGCGCTAACCCAGCTAACCTAGGACATTCCACGATTTGATCTCCCGATGTCCCATATGGTCCCCCAAGCCAGGAGCGATTTCTGAGTGCATAGCCAGGAGTCATACCTGGGTGTCACCAGGTGTGGCCTCAAAACCAAAAAAAAGAGACATAACCCTCAAAGCAAGCAAATATTGGGGTAACTTTAGCACTATAAAAAATTCCCCTAATTCAGCTCATTTTTTATGTTTAGCACCATATAATTTTTACTTAATGAATCATGTGATACAAATTAACTAATTTTAACAATCACTGGCTTTAATGTTAGTTGAATTTGATAAAATTTGATTAAATATGATTAATCTTTTATTAGTCGATTTGTAGAAATTTTACATTTGTATTTATAAAAATATTTAGTTATAAAGTTTATTTCCAAAACACCTAATCTCTGTGAAGAAATAAATATTTTTCAATTAGTTATGCTTAACTTCAGTGATAGTACCCAAGTAATGTTATCTATGTAGTGTTATCTATTTTAAATATTACATAGTGTTATCTATTTTAAATATTAACTAAGAGTATATTTTACTAAATAGGAAAAATTAACTTGCCTGTTACAAATATTAAATATCAGTCCAACACTACATTTTATTTATATATTAAATGAAAGCACATTGTATAAAGTATAATGACATACCACTGTGACAATGGCTTTGTTTCAAAGAGAACCAGGTGTGGAAAAAGTATGGATAAAAAGGAAAATTTGTGCACTGTTGTGTTACTGTAGTAAATGTATGAAGATTCTTCAAGAAATTAAAAATAGAAATGTCATATAAGCCAGAAATTCCATTCTCTTCTGTTATCTATCCAAAAAATTTATGAAATGTACAGGAAATAATGCACTTACTTTGCATACAGTGTGTGCTAATTAATTCTCCAAACTGCAATGTCCTCAGAATAACCATTAAGCACAAGGCCAGGAGTTGGCTTCTGAGCACCTTTGTATGTAGCCCAAATCTTCATCACAAAAAGAAATGGTTATACGTGCCCCTCTGTACTTTTCACAATAGTCAAGAGTTGGAAACAACCTAAGTATCCAACAAGGAATAATTGAATAAAGAGATGGATGATATAAACAAAATAGAATACTATTCATTTATCAAAAAGAGGGTAAAATTCTTACATAAGACTCTCATTCAGGTTTGAAGTAAATGTAAAGCTTCACTGATAAACAACAGTTCAGGAATTTTGCAGACTCAAAACCAACTTGAAATGAAGGGGGTACTTTAAGAAACCCCACAAACACAACAAGCTTCTACAAAATGGTGACACAATATTCCATGACAGTAATATCTCTCAATGTCAGTGGACTAAATGCAGCAATCAAGAGACAGAGAGTGGTAAATGGATCAAAAAATTAAATCCAACATTCTGTTGCCTGTAAGAAACACATTTGAATAGGCAGCACAAACAGACTCAAAGTCAAAGGTTGAAAGACAATCTTTAAACAATTCTATTATGAAGGCTGGGTTGCTATATTAATATCAAATAACATAGACTTCAGACTCAAAAAATTAAAATATACAGGATAATTTATTGGTAATCAAAATATATATATCAGGAAAAAAACACACTTCTAAACATATCATATATGCACCCAATAAGGAATCTGCAAAATACTTAAAACAACTGCTAATAGACTTGAAATGTAATTAATAGCAACACAATAGTAGTTGGAGATTCCAATATCAAACTCTCACCTCTTGATTTATCAACCGGGCCAAAAATCATGAAGTATATATACATATATATAAAAAGCCAAAAGCCATATATGCATATATATTTTCACACACATATGGTTTTTGGCTTTTTATTCACCAAAAGTTGAATACATTCTTCTTCAATGCATATGGAACATTTTCTAAGATAGATCACATGCTTGGTCACAAACTATATCTCCCTAAAATCAATAGAATAGAAATAGTACCAACTATCTTTTCAGAGCATGATGTTCTGAAAATAGGTGTGAATTGCAAACAGAACAGAGAAGTAACTTTAACACCTGAAAATTAAACAGCCTACTACTACTAAGCAATCAATGGGTCAGAGAGGAAATTAAAAGATTCCTAGAAACAAATGAGAATGAGAACACATACTATCAGAATTGTAAGACACAGCAAAAGTGTGTTAAAAGGGATTTATCAGGAAGCACCAGAAAAGAAGAAAGGGCCTCCATAAATAAATTAATTGCATAGTTAAGAAACTTGAAAATAATGAATAAAAAGAGCCAAACATAGCAGAAGGAAGGAAACAAACAAAAAGGATTTATTGCCTATCTTTTGCAATCTCTTCCAGGAAATTGACGAAACAAATAAACAAACAAAAAAACCTCTCAGTTCTATGAGGCTAACATCTCCCTGCTACCAAAGCATTACAAATACCACAAAAATTATAGAATCAGAGGCCAGAGAGATAGCACAGTGGCACAGTGATAGGGGATTTGCTTTGCATGCAGCCAATTGACGACGAACCCCACTCAAATCCTGGCATCCCATATGGTCCCCTGTGCCTGCCAGGAGTGATTTTGAGCACAGAACCAGGAGTAACCCCTGAGCAGCACAGAGTGTGACCCCTCAAAAAAAACAAACAAAAAATAGAATTATAGGCCAATCTTCTTTATGAACACAGACCCAAAGATTCTCAACAAAATATGAGCAAATAGAATCCAACAATTCTTCAAAGAGAACATGAACCATGACCAAATAAGATTCATTTCAGGGATACAAGAATGCTTTAACATATGGAAGCCAATTAACATGATACATCACATCAATAAAAGGAAAAATAAAAATCATATGATCATTTCAAAAGATGCAGAGAATGCTCTTGACAAGATTGAGTACCCATTCAAGATAAAAACTCTAAGTAGAAAGGGAATTGAAAGAATTTTCCTCAATTTAGTCAAGATCACAGCAAACATTACACTCAAAGGGAAAATGATAAAAAGCCTTTCCTCTAAGATCTGGCATAAAGTTGCCCAAACTTGCCACTTATAGTCAACATAATACTATAAGTACTTGCCAAAGCATTTAGGCAAGAAAAAAATTAACTAGGGCATCTACATATGAAAGGAAGATATTAAGCTCTCACTGTTTGCAGACATACTGTATTTGAAAATCCTAAAGTTCTACAAAAATTCTCCTAGAAAAAAAGGATCTATTAAGAGTCAAACCACAAGATTAATATGACTACATCTATTGCTTTTCTATATACAAATAATAAATAGTTTCTCCAAATCTGTGGGTGGCTTTTGTATCCTAGGCACTATTTCTTTTGAGGTATAGAAGCTTCTGAGCTTAATATAGTCCCATCTGTTTATCTCTGTTTCCACTTGTATGGAAAGTGCTGTATCTGTCTTGAAGATGCCTTTAGTCTCAATGTCATGGAGTTTTTTTTACCTATGTTTTGTTCAATATACCGTATGGTTTTGAGTCTGATATCCAGGTCTTTAATCCATTTGGATTTGTATGGTGTTAGATGGAGGTCTAAGTTTGCTTTTATTGCAAGATACTGACCAGTTGTTCCAACACCACTTGTTAAAGAGGTTTTCCTTGCTCCATTTTGCATTTCTTGCCCCTTTATTAAAGATTAATTGATTGTATATCTGGGGCACATTCTCTGAATACTTAAGTCAATACTATTCCACTGAAATGAGGACCTGTCTTTATTCCAGTACCAACCTGTTTTAATGACTATAGCTTTATAATAAATTTAAAATTTGGGAAAGTGATGCCTCCTATACTCCTTTTGGCAGTGCTCATGGCTCACTCTTTGTGGTGAGGAACAAAACAGAGATTGGCTATCTGCAATACAAGTAATTTAACCCTTGTATTCTCTCCAGTTCCAACTTCAAAAGTTTTAAGAAACTTTATTATAAAAGTTAAAGTTTTAAAAAAAATTATGACTTTAAATTTATTATAATTAGATTTTGCTTATAAAATATCATTTTTGCCATTAGTTCTTTAATGGTTTTCATCAGCCCTTGAATCTTTTATGATAGCTGATTTTACTTTTCATGGAGTAATCCAATGCCTTTTATTTTCATTGCTATGATAGTTTTATTAAATTAATATATCTCATTCTTTTTTTATTGTTTTGGTTTTGGGGCCACACCTGGCAGCACTCAGGGGTTACTCCTGACTCTCAGCTCAGAAATCGCTCCTGGAAGCACGGGGGATCATATGGGACACTGGGATTTGAACCACCATTGGTTCTGGGTCAGCCGCTTGCAAGGCAAATGCCCTACTGCTGTGCTATCTCTTCGGCCCTTAAATTAATATCTTTATTTAGGCACCATGATTAGAAACATGTTTGTAGTTTGATTTCAGTTATAAAAAAAAAAAACACCCCCTTCATCAGTGCAACATTTACAAGCACCAATGCCACTTCATTTTCCTCCTCTCCCACAATGTCTTAGCTTTCTTTTGAACAGTGTCCATGCTTTTGTTTTGTTTTGCTATGACTGACTATAATTTGGTTGAGTGTCTGCAAAATATTTTTCAAAATAGTATTTCCTCCCAACTCTGCTGTTGATGCCCTTTGTTGAGTTTATACATTTTTTAAAGTAAATTCGTATATCTATATTCTTTTTTGTGACCACTTAAAATTTTCTAACCCATTTGAGTTTAATTGGAAGTTATTAATTAGAAATAAATTTATACAAATGTCTAGAGCCAACAAAATCCCCTAAGTTTGCTGGAATATTAAAGTAAATGTTGGAGCATGCCTTCAACATTCAGCCAGGCTGCTTATATCTTGGCACTTAAACTTTACATCTTACTTGGACAAAGCCTTAAGGTCAATCAAAGGTAAGAGTTTAGGATACCTCTGCTTTTGAAAAAAAGTAGTCTTATTCTTAAAAAAAATTACAATTTTAGATTTAAATATAGATTTTGAGATTCCCAGGAATATGCCAAAAGAAAGTATATCCCAATGAGGCCATGGAGGTATATCATTTCTTACCTTTCTCAACAAGTTTTTGATTAGTGTAATTTTTTCTCAACTGCAACCCATTGCTTTAGGCTTAGGCAATAGAGAAATGTTTCTTCCTCTCTTCCCATGAATAATAATTTTAGCACTAAACTAAGTTCCAAGTTAGGTAAGAAAAAGGTAAGTTTGACTTTCACAAGCCTTTCTTCCTCTGAGTCATAAGATAAGGATCAAGTAAAACATCAAATAAAGGCACTATTTGCAAGATTCTCTTGATCCCTGCAGCAACAAGAAAAATGAGTTATTTTTCAAGGACACTATTGGGTTTTGGCACAGGTTTGTTTGTATATGTTAAAGTAACCAAATACATACTCTTCTTAGTAGTATTCAGCTTTTTTAAAGAAATAATAATTAAAACTTCTCTGAACTTTAGTTTGGTTTCTAGCATTCTGAAAATTTGATTGTTGTTGCTCTATGGCACAAAAATAATTAGGTAGCAGTTGGCCTTACAAGTCAGTTTATTTTTTTCTTTATTTTTAATTCATATTTTTATTTAAACTCCTTGATTGCAAATATGATTGTAGTTGGGTTTCAGTCATATGGAGAACACCCCCCTTCACCAGTGCAACATTCCCACCACCAATGTCCCAAATTTCCTTTCTCCCCATCCCCACCCCTGTCTGTACTCTCGACAGGCTTTCTACTTCCTTCATTCACATTCTTATGATAGTTCTCAGTGTAGTTATTTCTCTAACTGCATTCATCACTCTTTGTGGTGAGCTTCATGTCATGAGCTAGACCTTCCAGCCCTCCTCTCTTTTGTCTCTGATAATTATTGCAAAAATATCTTTTATTTTTCTTAAAACCCATAGATGAGTGAGATTATTCTGCGTCTATCTCTCTCCCTTTGACTTATTTCACTCAGCATGATAGATTCCATGTACATCCATGTATTGGGAAATTTCATGACAAAAGCCAGTTTATGTCCCCAAATCAAACATTTAAGTTTGTATTAAGTGAGAGTAACCAGGAATATCTGTAGAGGTAGTAAAGCAGGTTTCTTAAAATGATAATTCTGCAGTAGGCTTCCTATATTAGGTTCCCAAGGGGCCTTCAGTTTGGCACCTTGTCCTTAAACTGGGGAGTAGAAACACTAAGGATTTAAAACTCTTTGTTAAGTTTCCTGCCTTGTGTGGGAGTGCAAGAAAAAGCATAGGTGCTAAGGTGTTGCTGGTGACTTACCTGAAATGTGGTTTAGGGGGGTCAAAGCGATGGTGTAGTGATAGAGCATTTGCCTTGCACGTGGCCATGTGCTGACCCAGGATGGACGTAGTTCGATCCCCTTGCGTCCCATATGTTCCCAAAGCCAGGAGTGATTTCTGAGCACATAGCCAATAGTAATCCCTGAGCATCACCGGGTGTGGCCCAAAATTAAAAAAATCAAAAAAAAAAGAAAGAAAAAGAAATGGGGATTTAGGGTGGAAATAGCCTTGAAAAGGGGAATCTTACCATCTTCTTTCTACACTCACATCCATGACCATAAAATGAATCTAGGAAGATCTGAACTGAGAAAAAATGACCTCTAGCACTTACATGGCCTGGAGGCTTGTATTCCATTTGGGGGCTCCAGACTAGAGCAAGGAATTTGCTCTTAGTAGGAAGGAAAAGTTAGTCCTAATCTCTGTCCCAGTTCCCAGGTCAATTGTCTATCCTAGCAGAAAAGAAATTCATGAAGGAGATGCGTAGTGAAGTAATAGAATTTATTTGAGAAATATGATGGAAGAAAATAAGGAAGAAACCCTTTTGGATGAAATTGTCTTTCCAGAGGCAAGTGCTAAGAACAAAGTTTAGAAATGAAGGCGTGGTGATTCCCAATTTAGGAAGTACACTGGGATTACAGATCCCAAGCAGAGATATGATGGATGTTCAAGATGAAGAATGCACACGTACATATCTCCTAGATGGGGGATAAACTGAAAGTAAACACTCCAAACATGCATAAATATGGGCAAATCCCCAAGTCGAAGACTGCATTTCTTTGTCTCTGTAAAGTTGTTCCAAACTGCTCCCAAAAGTGTGTCAAGGGGTTAAGATCTTGGAATTGTTGAAGGTCTTTGATATTCTAGTAATATCTGTCTTTATTCTTGCCAAAAGCCTCTTTACTCACAGGGTAAAAACCACTCATCTTTTCAGTGGGTTTCTATATTTCAAAGGCTTTCCTGTCTTTGGGTTTATTTGGTTTTCAGACAGTGACTTTTTCTAACCCACATTACCAGAGCTTATTTATCTGCCAAGAGGCTTGCCTAATACAACTTTTTTGCTTCCTGTCCTGCAGCTACCACAAGCTAATCCAGAAGGCACTGAAGGAGCCAACTCCAGCTCAGTGACTGAAACCCAACTACAATCGTGCCTGTAATCATGGTGCTTAAATAAAGATTTCATATTAAGAAGAAAATAACCCATGTGCCAAGATTCCATTGAAAAATTAAGAGGCATATGTAGTTGCCATGTCTGTACCCGATCAGCTCCAGTTCTCAAGACTTAAACCATGCTATGAAAAATTATGGGTATACCAATCAAACAGCTGAAAGATGACCATCTTGGGAGTTGGTGGGCCAACACTCTGCTGAAATCACACCTGCTACACTTATCATTCACAATTGCTGTTTTGCTGATAGCCTTGCTTCACCACTTCTCTATGGCTCTCTGCAGACATCAATCTGAATAATCTCCAGGTATTTTGGTATTTGGGGTGACATGACCAGGACTTTTTTGGAGTGAGTGTAGGCACCCTCATTTTGACTTTTTGTACTTCCAGACCTTGCTGAAAACACCCCCCACCCCCTACCCCCAAAAGCCACAGTATCAGCAACAGTGCTTGGAATTCCTGGACTGAGTTGTTGCAAATGCAGCCATGCTACAAGTTCACTTTTCTTTATTACTGTCATTCCTGTAGGAACACACCAATTTAAGTGCCAATGTGTATCTGAAGCCATTTTATGTTCCAAAACAAATGAAGTAACTGAATGATCAGCTTACTAAATCTAAGAATGACGCATCAAAAAGATTCAATAATGTATCTAGATACATTAATTTTCATTTACCATTACTATATGTACAGATACAAAAATTTTCATAAATTTTCTTTTTGCTGTACTCTATTGTTTTAATTTTATAATTTTGCTCCCACTTATCTGGAAACAGATGTATTATGATCAAATAGTCAACTATGTAATACGTGCTATTTAAATAAAGAAAATTAAAGTGAACAGTAATGACTATAACATTTGTTAGTTTGTGGATTTTTGCTTGTCTTGTTTTTTTGCTTTGCTAGGGATAATTTTGTTACTGTAAGAAAAAGAGTGAATATTGGAACTTTTCTTTTTGAACTCTTTAAATCATAATTTTTGGTGTCCCCAAACCTTAAGTTTGAAGCCTCCAACAGCTAATGTTACTAAGCTATTGGTTTCTCAGAATTAAAATTACATGGTTGTTTTACAACTCTCATTATTTTTGCTTCCAGCTTCATTAACATCTAGTTTAAACATCTGTTGGTTATAAAGGGTTTTAGCTGTTTTTCCTGCACACACAAATATTCTAACAAAGTATGTTTTCTTATATTATACATGACTACTTCTGTACCAAACAGGGAGTTACTCAGTGAAAGCTTCATTTTTTAGCCTCCTTTGTTTTTCATATTTGGGGTTCATACTCAGAGATGCTTAGGGATTTCTGTTGTGGCGCTTGCGGGAAAATATGCAGTATCTAGGACTGAACCAAGGCCAGTCATGTGCAAGACAAATGTCTCAACTTCTATATTATCTGTCTACTCAATCTTTTAAAACCAGTGTTCTCATCACAGATTCCCAGTAGATTATGTAAATAACAATAATAGGGGCCAGAGTGGTGGCACAAGGGATAAGGCATCTGCCTTGCCTGTGCTAGCCTAGGATGGACCGCGTTTCGATCCCCTGGCATCCCATATGGTCCCTCAAGTCAGGAGCGACTTCTGAATGCATAGCCAGGAGTAACCCCTGAGCATAGCGACTTCTGAATGCATAGCCAGGAGTAACCCCTGAGCATCACTGGGTGTGGCCCAAATAATAATAATAATAATAATAATAATAATAATATATGTGTAGTGAATTATAAAAAAATTAACTAACATTGTCTCTACCTTTATCCTATAACCTGTGCCAAGCTATTTAAAACATTTTAACTGTGAACCATAATAAGATTTGAAATGCCAATTTTAGAGAATTAAACAAGTGGATCCCACACACCAACAATGCAATTTAGAATAGATCATTACCAATAACTTGAACATATTTTGGTATTTTGTCCCTAGACATAATATTGTATTGCATCAATTATTTGCTATATTTTCCTAATAGCCTTACTATGTAAGTACCATAAAAATAGTGCCATTATATTTTTACTTTTTATTTAAAAATTATGAACAGAATCAAACTGTTGAATTATGTATTTGAAAATAATTTTCACCAATATAATCAATTTTATAGATATATCTAAAGAGACCCGAGTTAACAGTAGTTAGGAGAATCTTTTTGATTCAATAACAGATCTGAAGGAGGGAAAAAGGTTCTGTGACCAAGCCAAAGAGCAATGTGGGTAATACATTCCCTGATGAGTGATAGGTGGTAGTAAACTCAGTCCAATTGGGGCCACTATTTTCACTTAAAGAAGGTACATTTCCATGGAAGCAAATAGTTATTTTTTGGGAGGGGGCTATATTTAGTAGTACTTAAGGCTTAATCCTTGAGTTTGTACTCCTTGAGTCTTACTCCTTGGTCTATGCTCAGGGGTCACTTCAGAAAGTGCTAAGGAGACCATGTGTGGTACTGAGGATCAAATCCAGGTTGGCCACATGCAAGCACTATCCATATACCCAAGCATACTTCAGGCCCAAGCGCAAAGTAATTTGTTTTATGTAAAAGAGACATGTAGGCCAATAGTTGTGGAGATCTCTGTTACTTTCAGAATATGAAAGTCAACTTTCGTAATATAAAAGTCAAGAAAGGAAGCTGACATGGGTTCACCAGAGAAACAGAGGGAAAACTAGCAGAAAGTTATTCCATTAAAACCTGAAAGAACTGTATTCTGAACAGAAGGGTACAGAATGCTACTTGAGATGTCATGATATTAAGATTTTATTGAAGTTAACAATGTATAACCTAAGGCTGGAGCGATAGCACAGCAGCAGAGTGCTTGCTCTGCATGTGGCTGACCCAGGCTGGATCCTGGTTTGGTCCTCAGCATCCCATTTGGTCCCTGGAGCCTGCCAGGAGTGATTTTGAGCACAGAGCCAGGAGTAACCCTTGAGTACTACCAGGTGTGCCCCCACACCCCCCCAAAAAAAGCTCGGGGCAGTCAGTTGCAAATAGCTGAATTTATTTGATAATTTCTTAGGTAATGTTGGCATTAGAAATAGAATAAATCTTTTGTAAATAAAATACCTTTTAGGATCTACAAGGCAGAGAGCTCAATATTCTCAAATCTAGACATTGTATATGCTGTTAAAGATATTGTCATTGTTGGTGGGAATGGCCCCGATTCAATGTCACTATGTACCTAAAATACTACTGTGAATGTTTTGCAATCCACTTTGGTCAAAATAAAAATTATTACTAAAATAAAGTATAAGTTCAAAATAAAAAATTTAGAAAACTATCCAAAAGGAAGTAATAATGACTTGAAGTACTGCCAATCACATAGAGAAGCTGTTAACATTTTTTGGCTTTTTCTCGCTCCAAATCTCCTGTATCTGCTTTGATGTCAAATAAAATTATAAATTATTTAAAAAGCAGATATTGTCACAAAGAAGAAACAAGATGCTGATAAAACAAAAAGGATAACTCAGGGCAGTTTCTGAGAAGATAAAAGAATCCAGAGTGAAAAAAAGGAAATAGTGTGCTGTAGGAAGGATGCTATCTCCAGTATAAAAGGTGGATGAGTGCATATGTCAGGATCAGAAGATGACAGAAGATAATCTAATAGGCTCTATTTCTCAATAAATCATGAAAGTCTTTTACACTAAAAAGTATGGAGGCGAGTCTACCAAAAAGTTAGTACATTACAATATACTTTGGCATTTGGCTGTAATTATGAATTTAAAGTTAATTTGTGGTTTTGTTTGGAGTCACACCTGCCATTGTTCAGGTTTTACTCCTGGCTCTGCACTTAGGAATTACTACTCCTGATGGGCTTGGGAAACCATATGAGATGCCAGGGATTGAACAAAGATCAGCCAGGATCAGCCATATGTAAGAAAAACAATGCCCTACCTCCTGTACTTATAGTTCCATTCCCTACCCCCTTTTTATAGTAACATTAACCTGCTCAAATACAGGCACAGGAAAAGAAACAAAGAAAAGTTCAGACCTTTTGTGGGTGAAGTTTTTGCAAGGCATACAATATTTTCCTCAGACATTAGGAATACTATGCATTATAGACATATGATACCAGTACTGGTCAAAATACAAACAATGAAGCAGATAGCAAATATAAGTGCTATAAAGAACATTAAAAACTATCAATGAGATACATAAAATGTAGCATCATATCATTCTAGAAATAGTTTAATAAGTTTAGAATAGTTAATAAAATAAAACAAAACAGGGGCCAGAATGATAGCACAGTGGGAGGCCATTTGCCTTGCATGTGGTCAACCCATAAGGTCCTCTGAGCCTGCCAAGACAAGACCATGACTTTTATGTGGTGCTTATCTTTATTGTTTGGAGTGCTCACTGGATATTTTATTTGACACTTCTTTTTGTACTGTTGTGGTGTTTCACCTTCTTTTTCCCTTTCGTCTCTCAAACCTAGGATGAGAGCCTCCAGAAGGACTCTGCCCATTTTCAGCATATTTGATTTTCTCCCCAGTTTATTACTTTTCTTTTCTTCAAACAAAACCACATAACTTGAACTATCTAGTCCCTCCTCCCAATTAGAGTGGAAAATAAGGCACCAAGACCAAACAGGTGTAGGACCACTAAGTAGTAAGCTAGGCACAGAGGGGACCACTTATTCTAGTAGCCCCAGGGGTGAGGAAGGAGGATATGGGAGGTAGGACAGGAACGGAGGTGGAGGGAGGACAATTTGGTGATGGGAATTCCCCTGATTTTATAATAATATGTACCTAAAATATTATTGTCAATGATATGTAAGACACTATAATTAAAATAAAAATCATATTAAAAAATAAAGAATGATTTCTGAGCACAGAGCTAGAAGTAGCCCAAGGGCTACCGAGTGTGGCCCCAAAACCAAACCAAAACAAAAAAGTTTTCTTCTAGGTGACATGAACTCCCTAGTTGTATGGCTGTGATCTTTCATCACATTAAGATTTATATAAAATTTAAAGGCTTGATTTACATCCAAAGTTGTTCTCTATTTTTTATTTTTTATTTATTTTTTTTTGTCCCCAATTTCCAATCCAGACCAGGCAAGGGTCTGGGTTGAAG
>PVKC010038261.1:0-12793 GCA_004027635.1 Crocidura indochinensis
CTGCCTTCTGACCCACCCTTTAACCCTCTCCCTGATCCGCCCCGTGACTCATTTCCTGCCCCGCAGCCTTTGCAGAACTTCAGACGGACATCAACGAACTGACCAGTGACCTGGACCGTGCTGGTATCCCCTACCTGGACTACCGCACCTATGCCATGCGTGTGCTGTTCCCGGGCATCGAGGACCACCCGGTCCTGCGGGAGTTAGAGGTGGGCTGTTCACGAGGGTCACAGCGCTGGGGCCTGCGAGGCGCCTAGCGAGGGGTCAGGAACACACCATGATTTTGGTGCCGGCTTCCCTGGGCAGGGCACAGGCTTGCCCATAGATTAATATTAGTGGTTGTGTGTGTGTGTGGGGGGGGGGGGCTGGGGAAATGGGGTCTCAGCAGGTGACATAGAAGAGGCGGAGCAGGTGCACCCGGAGTCCCCTGACCTTCTATGTCCGCCTGGACACTTGGAGGCAAGGACTGCAGGGCCGGGCTGTACCAGCCAGCGTGCAGAGACCTTCCGTCCGCCCCCAGGTGCAGGGCCACGGGCAGCAGCAGGTGGAGCGGGCGCTGAAGCTGTTCGCGCAGCTGCTGCACAACAAGGTCTTCCTGCTGACCTTCATCCGCACGCTGGAGGCGCAGCGCGGCTTTTCCATGCGCGACCGCGGCACGGTGGCCTCGCTCATCATGACGGCGCTGCAGGCGCGCCTGGAGTACGCCACCGACGTGCTCAAGCAGCTTCTGTGCGACCTCATCGCTAGGAACCTGGAGAACCGCAACCACCCCAAGCTGCTGCTGCGGAGGTCCGAGGGGGCGGGGCCGGAGGGAGGGGCGGGGCACAAGGAGAGCGTGGCCATTGGCCGATCTCGCCGAGGGGCGTGGCCTGATGGGCGAGTCCAGATGTGGGCGGGGTTTCTTGGGGCGGGGCCTCAGAATAGGCATCTGTGGGGCCTATCCCCAGCAACTGCAGAGTTGGAGCTTCCAAGACACTCTCCAAAACTGTGAGGTTAAGTCTGAGGTGGTGGTGGGATCTGCAGGAGGCCCAGAAGCACAAGGGTCCATTCTATAGTGTGAACTCCTCAAGACCTAGTCCACCACTGCCCCCTCACAGCCCTTCCTAGGCTGTGATCTCAGGTCTGGACTAAAACCAGCATTACTCCCACCTGCACCCAAGACCAGCTGCTGAGGCCCAGAGCAGCTCTCAGGGGGAGACATTCACTCCCCCGCTGCCTCCCTCCCCCTCCTCAACCTCCCTTGGGCCCCACATCCATCCACACATCCCAGGGCCAAGGTCACTCACATCACTGGTACCCCTGTTCTGCCCTATGCCCACTACTCCTTGTACCCCGACTCCCCCCTGAATCGCCCCCTCCCCATCTCCTGCAGGACGGAGTCTGTGGCTGAGAAGATGCTCACCAACTGGTTCGCTTTCCTCCTGCATAAGTTTCTGAAGGTCAGTAGGAGGGGTACAGGGCCAGGAAATGCCAGGGCAGGGAGGACTCTGGGACAGGAGGGCTCTTGAGACAGGAGAGCCTGCAGCCATCTGCAGCCACCCACCATCACACCTGCTTTCCTACCCTGCAGGAGTGTGCCGGGGAGCCCCTGTTCATGCTCTACTGCGCCATCAAGCAGCAGATGGAAAAGGGCCCGATCGACGCGGTGACGGGTGAAGCACGCTACTCGCTGAGTGAGGACAAGCTCATCCGGCAGCAGATCGACTACAAGACACTGGTGAGGGCAGAGTCACACTCCTGCCCTGTTCCCCAAGCACCCACCTGCTCTCGGTTCACAGCCCCTGTGCCAGAGCCCCAGATTCCTGGTTCTAAGGACAGGGCGTGACCAGGTCGCCAGTGCTGAGTCTCAGTCTTGCCTGTCCCCCAGATCCTGAATTGCGTGAACCCTGACAATGAAAACAGCCCGGAGATCCCCGTGAAAGTGCTCAACTGTGACACCATCACGCAGGCCAAGGAGAAGATCCTGGACGCCGTATACAAAAACGTACCCTATTCCCAGAGGCCCCGTGCCACTGACATGGACCTAGGTAGGAGCCAGCATGGGGTCTGTGGGGGCAGCGGGTTGGAGCTCAGGCCCTGACGATGCACCTGCCTGCAGAGTGGCGCCAGGGCCGTATCGCTCGGGTGGTGCTGCAGGATGAGGACATCACCACCAAGATCGAGGGAGACTGGAAGAGGCTCAACACACTGGTGCACTACCAGGTGAGGTGGCTGCAGGGGAGGTCAACCCCCCAGGGATATCATGCCCATATGAGGTCCCATCCTCAGGTGAGGACACCCCCCAGGTGTGGTCCCACCTTCCTGGTCATGGTCTCACCAGCCTACTAGCAAGTGAGATCACATGGACAGATCGCCCCAGCCCTGGACACCCCCTGGACACCACTGCCAGGTTTCCAAAGAGCTTCAGGCAATATTAGGAGAGCACCCCAGGCATTGTACTGCTTCTGCTAGGCAGCTGGCAGGCCAAGATCCTGAAGGATGGTTACAGCTGGCACCATTGCACAACTTATAGAACTCATCAAATGTGTTGGAATCAGAAATGACTTAATAGGGACATCTGCAGCCCACAGTGCTATTTTGGTGATTTCTTCCTCTGCTTGATGCCCAACTGGGTCCCACAATTTCAGGGTCTCTGTTACCAGACAGAATAGGAAACAGCTGAAAGCTGCTTCTGTGTCTGCATTGGGCTCAGAGTTATGCAGGACTCGGTGATGAGGTCCAGCAAGGGCACCTCAAGATCTCTCTTGATGAGCACCTCTAGGTGGTGCACCCCAGAGTCCAGCCAGAATGGAGTCGAGTGGGAATAGGCCTCCCACCAGGGAAGAGAAAATGAAGGGCTGCCCACCACCAGGGTGCCTGTCAGCTCTCCTCCATGTCTTCACTTCCCCTGTGGTCACTGCCATGTCTTCACTTCCCATATGCTCACCTCCAGTGTCTTCACCTCCCATGCCCTCACTTCCCATGTGCTCATCTCCTGTGTGCTCTTTCTCCCTGTCACCCTCTGGAGTAGGTATCAGACAGGTCGATAGTGGCCCTGGTGCCCAAGCAAACATCCTCCTACAACATCCCAGCCTCGGCCAGCATCTCCCGCTCATCCATCAGCAGATATGGTAAGGACAT
This sequence comes from Crocidura indochinensis, assembly GCA_004027635.1. NCBI lineage: Eukaryota > Metazoa > Chordata > Mammalia > Eulipotyphla > Soricidae > Crocidura > Crocidura indochinensis. The sequence continues at coordinate 3,121 of PVKC010038261.1, forward strand.
GCCTGGGTTCACTCAGTGACTCTCTTTAGGGGATCCCTACCACGCACACACAGACAAACATGAGGCTGACCCCCACACATGGCCTCGGCACTATAGCTCTGCTCTACAGCCCGGTACCCTCCGCCATGCAGAAGCCTTCTTCCCCAATACCTCTGACCCTGTCCCCTGATCCCCAGTACCACTGACCCTGTCCCCTTTGACCCCAGTACCTATGCCACTGTTACATCTAACCCCCAGTACCTCTGACCCCCATTCCTTCTGACTCCTTTTCCCTCTCACCCCTATTCCCTCTGACCCTTGTACATTTTTTTTTGTGTGTGGTTTTTGGGTCACACCCGGCAGTGCTCAGGGGTTACTCCTGGCTCCATGCTCAGGAATTGCTCCTGGCAGGCATGGGGGACCATATGGGGCACCTTTTGCATGAAAGGCAGATGCCTTACCTCCATGCTATCTCCTGGGCCCCTGACCCTTGTACTTCTGACTCTAGCCCCTCTGACCCCAGTACCTCTGATCCATGTAGCTTCTGTGCCAGTACCCTCTGCCCCCAGTATCTCTTGATCCCTGCCCCACCCATCTGTGCTGCCCCATTGCGGGCGCAGTGGGAGCACTCCATGTCCCGGGCACTCTGGGACCTCAGCCAGAATATTGACCCTGGAGAGGGCTGTCTCCCGTGTCCCTGATGGAGCCGTCCCCCAGACTCGTCCCTCAGGTACACAGGCAGCCCCGACAGCCTACGGTCACGCACACCCATGATCACACCCGACCTGGACAGCGGCGCCAAGGTGTGGCATCTGGTGCGAAACCATGAGCACGGTGAACAAAAGGAGGGAGAGCGTGGTGGCAAGATGGTGTCCGAGGTCTACCTGACACGCCTGTTGGCCACGAAGGTGCGGCTGGACCCACACATGACCACTGGACTATGTTCCATGTGCTTTCCTGTGCCCCTTTCTGACCTATGACACTTCCCTGGCCTGTGCCCCTTTTTCTCACCCTGTACCCCTTCTTCGGCCTGTTGACTTCCCAGGGTACACTGCAGAAGTTTGTGGATGACCTCTTGGAGACACTCTTCAGCACTGTTCACCGCGGGAGCGCACTGCCCCTAGCCATCAAGTACATGTTTGACTTTCTGGACGAGCAGGCGGACAGGCATGGCATCCACGACACAGACGTGCGTCATACGTGGAAGAGCAACTGGTAGGGATGTGTCTCCTAGGACTGTGCTCACCCCCTGGGGGACAGGGCTCCCAGATAATTCTCAACCCTTAACCCCTTGCTCCACAGGGACAGTCCAGCTCTGTCACCTGTGGAGCCAGGGAGAGGTCAGACTAGGGCCACGCCTGACCACCAGGCACCCCTATTTCTCTGCCCTGGAGAACAGACCTCTGTGAGTCTGATCAGTGACACTACCACTGGGCAAAGAATAGAGCCTGAGGCCTCTGTGTAGGATCAGAGTTCCAGGGAGCACAGGGGTAGATGGGTCCAGCATTGATGGAGCTATCCCTCCATAGGATAGCTTTCCCCATAGGTGTCAGGGTCCCCTTGGACCAATTGCTTTGTTCACAGCATGAATCTGGGGACATGTCTCAGTTGACACTAATAGCCTATGAGCTGCTGGGTGCTTTATCTCTCGGGGCAGGGGTGGGGGTCACGCTGTGAACAAAGACTGGGAGTTCCACCATGGCTAACAAACCCTTCTTCCCACATGATGCCTGAGACATGGGCAGATGTGGACCATGGATACAGTGACCCACCATACTCACTGCTCAGAGTCAGTGCTACCCTGCACTGCTATCCTGGTGCCAATCCTGGGTGGTGCCCATGTCCAGGGCTGTGGGGTTGTTGAGCAGCTGGTAAAGGGCAGAAAGGAACAGTAGCCCCTGGGTCCTCGCTGAAGACCCAGCTCTGACCACGCAGTCAGATGACGTGGGTCACGGGGACCTGCTGGTCACACATTCAACCAGGCCCTACCTCTAGCTTGCCGCTGCGCTTCTGGGTGAATGTAATCAAGAACCCGCAGTTCGTGTTCGACATCCACAAGGGCAGCATCACGGATGCCTGCCTGTCAGTGGTGGCACAGACCTTCATGGACTCCTGCTCCACATCCGAGCACCGGCTGGGCAAGGACTCGCCATCCAATAAACTGCTCTATGCCAAGGACATCCCCAGCTACAAGAGCTGGGTGGAGAGGTAGGTGGACTCATACCCTCAGACCTGGGCCTACCTCTCCCAGACTGGGCCCCCTATGCTCATGTAGGGACTGCCCAGTCTCTCTCTACACTGCAGACACCCGGGGCCCAGCTTCTGTGAACCCCTGGGTATCACCCATTTCTACTCAGGCTCCTGCTGGGTCCCAAGCCTAAGAGGTCTGTGGCTGGGGAGATGTAGGATCACTCCAGATCTCTGCATCTTACAAACCTTCAAACAAGAAGCAGATCTATTGTTCTACTCAAGAGCAGGAAATGGTCCTAGGCTGTACCAATGCCTAGGAACCCACCACTAGATTAGGCTCTTGGCATTCTGCCCTGTAGGAAGTGCCCCTGAGGGTCTGGTATGCAGGCCACAAGGCAGCTAGGAGGAGAGGTACCTGAGGTAGTAGATATACAACACTGAGAGGCCCTGTCCCCAAAGCCCCTGTCCTATCACGAGAGACCTTGGCCCAAGAGTCCCTGGCCCAGAGCTCCTGTCTTCTCCCTTGCAGGTACTATGCAGATATCACCAAACTGCCAGCCATCAGTGACCAGGATATGAATGCGTACCTGGCTGAGCAGTCCCGCCTGCATGCAGGTGACTTCAGCATGCTGAGTGCCCTCAGTGAGATGTACTCGTACGTGAGCAAGTACAGCGAGGAGGTGAGTGTCCCTCAAATATCCCAGTGAGGAGGCAAGCATGTCCCTCAGATCTCCTCCTAGTGGGCAGCTACAGTGAGGAGTTGATCCCCTGTGTGCCCACCAAGCCCTCATTCCCACAAGCATTTGGTGTACCTTCTGCCCCATCAGCCAGCCCTGATACCTCTCTGACACCTACTCCAGGCCCCATATAGCCCCTCTAGACAATGGGCCTTGGGCATGAACCTGGTCCAATGTTCTGCTCCTCCTGACCCCCATAGGATAAATGCAAGGCAGCTCTTCCTGTATACCTGCACCATGTGAGCATGTGTCACACGTGTGCATATGGTCATGTGAAGGGCTATAGACACACACATGGATAGACATAGTGCTCAGAGATGTTCACCTCCACACACACGTGTACATAACCAGGTGCATGTCAGAACACATGGACTACATATATATTGGCATGTATAATTTGATCTGCATGTCTTGAAGTACCTTCATATGTAGGCACATATATGAGATACTAGTTTATCATTATACATGTCTATGTACACATATGTATGTGCACGAGATACCTATTTACCCATGGCCCCATGTATGGGCATTTATGTACAGGTATGCACATATATGAAGTGCTCAATTGCTTATGGGTACACTGGGTGTGTGAATGTATATGTATGCACATGTCCATGCATGTGTTTAAGGTGCTCTGTCATCCATGGCCTGTGTATACGTGTGTATATACATATGTCTGTGTAGTACATGAGCTACCCAGTCACCCATGGGTCTATTGTGGACGCTCATCTACACATATGAGCTGCTCAGGTGCCTTGTGCCTACATGTGTACATATAGGTGCATGGGATGCTTAGGCATCCATGGTACATGTGTTTATGTATATGTATATGTATATATATATATACACACTTGTGCATATACTATATGGGGTGCCTAACTCTGTGGTGCATACCATGTTCCTGGCAGCAGAAGCAGGTCCTCACTTTGGTCTCTCCGCAGCTCATGGGGGCCCTGGAGCAGGACGAGCAGGCAAGGCGGCAGCGTCTGGCCTACAAGGTAGAGCAGCTCATCAGCGCCATGTCTTTTGAGAGCTGATACAGGCCTATTTCACAAAGGACCACACCAGGTCACCCAGGAAGGACGGGGCCTGCGGGGACTTCAGAGAGGGCATGCCCCTAACCGCTGCAGACACCTGCCAGACCAGCAGGGCCAGAGGCACAGGTGGAGAGGTGGGCATGGCCTGCTCGGCCCCTTTGCATGGAGACTCCTGATGTATCTGGGGAAATGAAACTTTGACAGATTTAAGAAAAGGGGAAATCCAGAAATAAAGCCTCAGAAATGCCTCCCTGTGCCTGTGCTGAGCTTGCTTCGTGTGAGCCCTGATCCTGGCCTCTGCCCTCACTCTCCTGCCTTGGGCTCATGGAGCGTGGCCAAAAGGGATCAAAGGAGGCGACCCGGCTCAGCAGGAAGCAGGCACAGGGCCCCACAGACACTGCAGAAGCCACTGCAGGACAAAGTCAAACCCGTTTACAACGAGCAATACTTGAAGAATGAGCGAGATTGTGGACACCTGTGGGCATTTGCCCTATCCTCGTTGCCTGCCTGCAGCTCCTCCTGCCACACCTCGAACCCAGGACCATCTCCTGCGTGCAGCTTCTGAACCAGAGACCAAAGCTCCACCAACCTGTGGCCTCCTACCACCCAGGAAGGCGCTGGGGACCCCTCCCCTCAAGAAGAGGACCTGCATGTGGCAGGCTGGGGCTAGCCGCCCTCTTTCCAGTCCCCAGGCCACTGCACTAGCCCCTAAATCCAATGCCAAAGGGCCCCGCCCAGCTGGAGCAGGACCGGGCAGGGTTTTGAGGGCAGCCAGGCCAATACTCAGGAATCTCTCCTCGCTTGCTTGCTTGCTCACCACAGCAGCCATATCGTGGGCTGAACACGCCTCCCCACAAGCCAAAGGGATTGTTCTCTGAGCCCTGAGGGGGCTGAGAGACCCCTCTACACTCCCCTTGCCCCACAGTGAGCTCTGAGGAAGCTCCAAGAAGCAGAAGGGCCAGGACCCTCCTGTGGCCTGGCCCGCAACCCCCCTGGACACTCTGAGTTAATGGGGACGGAGCCTCATGGTGTCATAAAAGGGCAATTGCCAGGACGGATGGCGCCTGCCCCCATCCACCTCTGCCTCGCCCACCTTGGGCACCTATCCCCCAGTGCCACAGGGCCCATCATGGTCCATCATGTGAAGGAATGAGGAGCAGCAGAGACAGCCCCACTGGTTAGGGTAGAGGCGGGCCAAGAATAACTGCCCCATCTCCAGGACCTCTCTAGGTGGGGAGAAACAGGAGACAGAGGTCAAAGGGGAGCTTGGAACTTGTGGCAGCTCCAGTCCATCTGCTGTCCTGTTACTGGTGAGGCCAGAACCCCACAGAGGGGCCTGGGAGAAGGTCTGAGAGAAGGTCCTGGGAGAGCGTATCCAGAGAGAGACCCCGGCACAGGGGCTCGGAGTCTTGGCTCCATTCTTTACCCCCTTACTCCACAAGCCATTGGCTGTGCAGATGGGCTGGTGGGTCTCCTCATATAGGTGCCTCCTCTGAGGAGTTTGGGACAGCCGGTGCCCTGCAGAGAACCATGGGGGGACAGTCTGTGAGGCCTCTGGCACCTCTGAGACACCCCCGCCCACTTCTGGCCCTGGACCTTCTGGGGCTGACTCCTGCATCTGGGGGATCAGCTTTGTCCATGAAGAATGCAAAGGGCCTCTTCTGGTTTATGGGGCCACTCGTCAAAAGGGTTTCCACACAGGAGCCCCATGACAGGGATCCTGCCCTACCTTCTGTGGCCCATAGGTGCCCCAAGGGAGCCAGCCTGGCACACTACAATCGTGTTATATATATTTTTAAGGAGATTCAATGATCATTGTCTGGTTCTGTTGTTTTTACAAATATTGTGGATCAAACACTGTAAGAAAATGAAGTATTTAAAATGTCCCAACAAAATGGGGTTTTTGTTATTCTAATATATTATTGTGAACCTATTGTAAATATGAAAACTCCTATTTTGCAAGCCAAGGACACATTTGTACTGTTGTTATATATAAATAAAGTTTACTGGATAAAATCATCCTCACATTCATGAAAGCAAATGTGGTGAGGTGGGGGCTGCAGGGCTGGAAGAGGGAGCTGCTTGGCTGGGGGTGCAGGACTGGGGATTCCAGATTGGGGTTACAGGGTTGGGGATACAGGGCTTGAGAGTGTAGGATTAGGCTACACTCACTTTCCACCCACCAAAAACCCCAGATAAGTTTTGCCTCAAGATTTCACATATGCACAAAGACACAAATATGTGTACATGGACATTCATGTACAGGACACAAGTGCACCCAGATATGTGCACATGTGCATGCGCAGAGATGCTTCCACACTGACATGCACATGCTCACACAGACACAATCACAAATCACAAATCCCTTTCCTGGGGATCTCTCCTACCTCATGTCTCCCCTCAGCTTGGACTCTGGACCAGGGCCAGGTTCTGATCTAATCTCAGCGCAGGAGCTCTCTACTGGGGCCAGGGGCAGCAGTGACAGGCCTCAGCCCAGAAGCAGCGGCTCAGAGTCTATGTTGCCTGCAGAGAGTAGAGAATGCAATGCCAGCAGGAAAAGAAAGACAATTCTTTAGTTTGTGTGACTATTTGGGGGGATCTTTCAACTCTTATAAGACCCCATGGAAGAAAATACTCTCAGATGAACTCGAGTACAAAGAGAATGAAGCTTGGGCTGGAGCCATAGTATAGCAGGAAGGTATTTGCCTTGCAAGTGGCTGACTCGGGTTTGGTTCCCTGCTTCCCATACGGTCACCCAAGCACAGCCAGGAGTGATTCCTGAGTATAGAGCTAGGAGCAACCCCTAAGCTCCTAAGCAATTCCAGTGTGTCCCATAAACTAAAACGAAAAGAAAAGACAATGAAGCTATAAAATGCCAAAACAAAAATAAAGCATCAATACAGCACAAGGAGAAATCCTGGTAGGGGCCTGTTTGTCAGAATTTCAGTTCATTTTTGTGTCATAAATAAACAGAGAATCAACCAGAGAGAGATGTCCATAGCAAACACAGTCCAAGATCAACAGCTCTTAACCCTTGAACATAACAAAGCCAATGGGCTCGTGCAGAAGAAAAACGAATTAGACCAAGCAAGAGCTATGCAGTGCAGGCAGCTGAGGCTGGTGGCTGGACACAGGATGGGGGACTGTCCAGTGAAGCCCCTGAGCACCCATCTGCCAGATAGGTGCAGCTAGGTGCCCATCCTTAGTCTTGGAATCCACTTAATATCAAGTGAGCTAGCGACAGCCAGGACAGAGAAGCTTTTCATTAAACCTCTGCTGGCTAGCCAGTGCTCAGAGCTTAGCAGGAGCCTAATGGTGCTTCTTGTCACCTTCTTGTCAGATGCTCCCTGGGAAAGCACAGTCTGGGCCTCACTCACCCCAACTCTGACACAGCTATTACCCAGTTCCAACTGGGCATGGTTCCACTCTTGGACTCAGCCTGGCCTGCAAATCCTCCTGACCCAGACCTACACCAACACAGGCTGCTGACCCTCTATCCACTGCCAAGCTTCCACTGGGCATGCAGGGACCCTCTCACCTGGCCTGAGAGATCCCTGGCACCTGGGAGAGGGAGGGGGATCCCCTGAGGGCGGACCTACCTTATTCCTTGCCCTCGCAGACTGGGCATTGCCAGGTGTCTGCATGCACGACTCTCACTAGCCCCCTCCCCCACCAGTCTCCAAAGGTGCCTCCCCAGAGGGTCGGTGAGCAGGAGGGAGGGAGTCTGAGGCAGAACCGGAGAACTTTGTTCCCTATGCCCCCAGCTAGTCAACCATCAGCCTGTGGCACCATTTCACTCTGGGTACCCTGGAGGGAGGCAGAAACAAGTGGGTCCTATTAATGAGCAGCTTGCAACAGTGGGAACAGCCAAGTCCCTTATCAGGACCAGGGGTGTGCTGGCCACAGAGGACTCAGCCACAGGACAGACCCTGGCCCGAGCACAGCCCAAGGTCTGGGTGCAAGGAATGAATCCCAAGTTCAGAAAGTCTATATTAGATAAGGTTATGCGACTTTCTTCTTTTTGTTTTTGTTTTTTGTTTGTTTGTTTTTTGGTTTTGGGGTCATATCCAGCAGCACTCAGGGGTTACTCCTGGCTCTACGCTCAGAAATTGCTCCTGGCAGGCTCAGGGAACCATATGGGATGCCGGGATTCGAACCACCGTCCTTCTGCATGCAAAGCAAATGCCTTCCCTCCATGCTATCTCTCCGGCCCTGGTTATGTGACTTTCAAAGCCTGCTCTGTTTAGGGAGAGCGGGAGACACCTGGAGCTTTTATTATCTCCTAATTAAGTCCTGCACAGTCACCCTCCCTCAAGGTAAGTGCTGACAGGAGGGTCCTTGGCCCTAACTAATGCTGGAGAAAATGAATATCATGCTTCCCGTTGGCTAATTAAAAGTGTGCCTCTATTAGGGTGCCTTTATGTGAATAAATGGGACTGTCATTATCGGCTGACAACAGCCCTGGTCAGGCCCAAGCTGTCACCCAGCTTTCCCTGCCCTGGGGTCCCACGCAGCCTTGCCAGGGGTTCACATGTAAGGCTGCTCTTCCTTGCTGGACTACCCCAGGGGCCATCCTCCCAAATCTGAGGCTGTGCAGGGCAAGTCAGTCATGCCTACTCTGGACATCCCACTGAAGGAAACAGGAGACTACAGGCAGGGTTCCAGCAGCTTGGGGTGCTGGAAAAGGGTGGCAGAAGAAAAGAGGGAAGGGAGGAGAGGATGGGGTAAGTAAGGGAGAAAGAAGGGAGGATGGAAGGAGGGAAGGGGAAAGGAAGAAAGGAGGGAAAATAAGGGAGGGGGGCCGGAGAGATAGCATGGAGGTAGGGTGTTTGCTTTACATGCAGAAGAACAGTGGTTCAAATCTGGGCATTCCATATAGTTCCCTGAGCCTGCCAGGAACGATTTCTGAGCATAGAGCCAAGAGTAACCCCTGAGCGCTGCAGGGTGTGACCCAAAAATGAAAAGGGGGGGGGGGAGAGGAGGAAGAAGAAGGGGAAAAGGAGGGCAGGAAAACTGAGAAAGACAGGGAACTTAGCAGGTCCTGAATGGCAGATCCCAGGGCCTTCCCTCTGAAGAGTCTCTTCACCATACCCGTCAAGTGGAGCTCTAGACATAGGGTTCAGAAGTCAGTGCTCTAAACCCAGCACTGCTGGAGACACTTTCTCTCTCGTCTCTGGGGGACAGAGGGAAGGATCCTCCTAGCTTAGGGCTTAACCCAGGCACAAAGACATTAAAACAAATGAATGCCTCGCCCACACCCCCCACCCCCCAAGTGCTGAGCCATGGGTCCTGCTAGACACTACTAGACACAGTCCCTGAGCCCTGGACTGGGTTTGGTGCAGGAAGTACCCTGTGAGCCTAAGGGAGTGCGTGCAGTGCCACTTGTGCCCAGAAGAGGGCACTCAGGCCACACATTGTTCTCCCCAGGTGGCTCCTTAGGACCCTCTGAACTCCAGGTCCTGCCCATCTTCTGGTCCCTTTTCCCTGCTTCCCCAATGCCATACACAGTCTGTGAGAAACACACCCACACCCTATCTTTTGGGTGTCCCTTGCTCCTCGCCCCCACCCTGCATGCCTGAGGGGAGTCTAGCTGACACCCTGGGGCCAGAACCAGTGAGTTTTGTCCGGCTATGTCCATAGATCCATCCTGGGATGGGATGGCCCAATCATCGGCCTTTTAATTTAGGTATTAGCTTCCACTTCAAGCAAGTGGAGTGCTGCAGCCAGATA
>PVKC010038262.1:0-12768 GCA_004027635.1 Crocidura indochinensis
AAAAAAAAGAGTCACAAAGACTGGGTCAGAGAGATAGCAGCACAGTCAGTAAGGCGCTTGCTTTGCACATAGCCAATGCTGGTTTGATCCCTGTCACTACATACTGTCCCCTGGGCATAGAGTCAGGAACAATTCCAGAGTACTGACAGGTGTGATACTAAGTCCAACCCTGCAAGAAAGTTTTGCCAGCCTGAATTTCTTTGCAGATGCCTCAAGCTAATTTTGTTGCTCATTACTTCTTTGCTTTGGTTCCTCATTCAAGTATATATATCCCTCTGGTCTTGTCTGCCATTTGGCTCTGGGGTCTGTCTAATCCTCGTATCCTTATGTGTCTCTTTCCTTAAGTGTATTAATCAAGCAACACAGCCTGCCGGTAATAGATTTCCCTACTGCCTGAAGTTCATGGAACATTTCATTTTCTTGTGAAAAAGAAAACTTTATATTTTTCCTTTTTTTCACTTTTCTTTTTTCTGAGAACCATCCAGCTCAATTTATGAGGCTCCTGTGACAAAAGAGAGTCTACAAGCACAGTGGAAAATGATCATCAGGTTAAGAAACAGTGCAGGATGTGGGCTGGGAGTATAGCTCAGCTCTAGGACAAGATCTTGCTCAACTTGCAAGATCCTCATTTGTAAGGCCCTGGGTTTGATGCCTGCATAACACATAAAAGGAACAGAGAGATAATACAGCAGGTAGGGCACTTGCCTTGCATATTATCAACCATGGTTCAATACCTGGCATCACATGGTCCCCTAAGCACCACCAGGAGCGACTCCTGAGCACTACCAGATGTGCCCTCCTCCCTCCTCACACACACACACACAAGAAAGGGTTCATGCTGTGGGCCAGAAAGATAGTATAGAAGGTAAAGTACTTGTCTTGCACACAGTCAATCTGGGAGCCCCAGAACTACATATGTGCCTTAAGCATCACTCAAAGTAATCTCTGAGAATAGAGTCAGGAGTAACCCCTGAGCATTGCCACGTGTGGTCCCCAAACAAAACACACACACACAAACTGGGCTGGAGCAATAGCATAGCGATAGGGTGTTGCATGTGACCAACCTTGGACAGGCCCCAGATTCATCCCTGGCATCCCAAGGTTTCCAGAAGCGATTTCTGAGCACAGAGCCAGGAGTAACCCCTGAGTGCTGAGTGTGGCCCAAAAAACCAACCAACCAACCAACAACAACAACAACAAATGCTATTAACTATGTCATCAGATATGTCTGCTCTCCCTTCATGAGGCACCGGGCTTGGTTCTCTGCTCCCATGGCCAACACCAGTCCTGTTGATCCTCAAAACACCAAAACCAAAAGTACCCCAAAACTGCTTCCTTGGTCCATGCTAGTGGGTCTCCCTATCCCCCAGTCTATCTATTCTCTGCAGCACCAGCTGAGAACAGAAGAACATGCAAAGTCACCTCAGTCTCCCCTTTCTTCCCTAGCACCCATGGTCCCAACATTTAGTAAGCATTGGGGTCATTCAGCTTTGTGACACTTTGTTAATGAGCCCCCATAAAATCCCCTCTTGGTTCTTCAAGTTTGAAGAGAGGCTCCAAGAAGCTGCAAATACACATAACACTCAGCAATGCCAAAACCACTTTCCTGACCTCACTGCAGAATACCAATTTGTGTCTCTCCACTAGTTTCCATATGACCTAGTGTAGCCTTCAGACCTTTCCATGAAGCAATCCCTGAAGACTACAGTCAATGTTGATCTCTCTCCCCAACTCCAGACCATATCCAGAAATGGGTTGGTGGGCTAAAAGAGAGGAGAGGACTTGCTGACCATCATAATGAGCAGCATTTAATCATCAGTTCCTTTCAACATGTCAGCTCTTCAGGACAAAGACTGGGAAATATATAACCAGGAAAGTTTCAGGCATAAAATATTCCAACAGCACAGCTACCACCATAGTGTCAGTGTCTGTAGCTAAACACACAGAGCACACACTCTGCTTTCCCCCACAAACAGAGTTTGCTTCCTCTTGCCTTCACACACCCCTTTTGAGAAGTAAAGACTCACTTAGGCTTGTTTAGCCTAGGTGTCTTGATTAGATAGGTACTTCTGTCTATTAATATTGTCTGCCTCCCTTCCCATGTGAAGTGACTGAACTTAATAAAGATCTATGGGAAGGACAGTTGGCATTGAGTCCACAAGGCTGGAAGCCCCTGACCTATGCTTTTCTCCCTTAAAGCTGTCATCTTGTTTTCTTAATCCTTATGGTGCCCCTGATTCAGGCCCATTCTTCCAGGGTTAGAGACTTTACAAATATCCCTCCATCACTGGGACAGTCTTCCCCACCAGGGAACCCAGGAGGAATCCTGCATGTCCCAGGCAAACCAAATTGATTTCCTCTCCAGAGACATTTGCACAGACCCCCTCATTCCTCACTCACTCACTCACTCCAAAACACTTAGTGAGAACCTGCCTTCTGTAAGGACACACAAAATAATAATCTCTTCAGTGGGAAGGGCAGAGTGATACTACAACAGGTAGGGCACTTGCCTTGCATGCAGCTGACCTGGGTTCAACCCCTGGCATCCTATATGCTCACCTGAGCACTGTCAGGAGTGACTTGTGTGTGTAGCACCCTGAGCATCTCTGGGGTGTGCTACTCCCAAATTTCTTCTAGGGGCAGGAAGACAGTTCAAGTGCTAGAGCATAGGCCAGGTACTGCATGACCCCTTCCCTCTCAGGACCAAGGGATATAGACTTGATGCCCCACCCCCCATGGCTGCCTCTGGAGGCTTCTATTTGTGTGTGTGTGCACAAGTGCATAAAATAGCAAGAGCTTAATGGGCTGAGCAAATGCTTTCGCATGTGGGCTCAGTCTCTGGCACCACATGGTCTCCTGAGCATAGCTAGGAGTGAATCCCAAGCAAAGAACTTGGAGTAGCCTCTGATCCCCCTGGATGTGACCTAAAGCAAACAACACATCTCTTTTCTACACAGAAACCAAGTGTTCAATAGTCTGAGCTAGAAAAGAAGGCTCCACAAAAGACTCTGTGGGGATTTTCAGGCTACAGCCAAATTCTGCCCACTAGGGCCCAGGAGACAGCTCCAGGCATAGCTCTGGCCTGCGGTGCAGGTGCTGGGGCTGCCATGAGCACACACAGAGCCGCAGCCACACCCTGTTGTAGTCATGGAGAAGACTTGGCTGCTGCCACCGGCTCTGTTGTTCCCCAGCTAAGCCACTCTGTACTCAGGGACGGGATTTATGGGCAGATATTGTCATGAGAACAGATGTCCAGGCCAACAGGCAGAGCAAGTGGGAACAAAGGGTGTGATTGTGCAGGCCAGGACTGCCCCCGGCAGTGGGAGGGGGGACATAGGGAGATATTCCCTCCTCCTCAAAAGGTACTCAGTGATCTGAGAGCAGGTGCCACCCCATTTCTAAGACCCCCTGGGGATAAGGACCCTATCCCCACCTTCATCCCCACAGCATCTCTGCACAGTCAACCATCTGAGCAGGCTGAAACACGATCTGCAAAGACAAGGATGTCCTCAGTGGCCTCAGCTCCACCTTCTTAGGACCCAAATTTCATGTTCTCACAGCATCATCCTGGTGGAGGTAGAGAGGTAGTATAGTGGGTAGGGAACTTGCCTTACACATGGCCAACCTAGCTTCAACCCCTGTCATCCTATATGGTCCCCCAGCCCACCAGCAGTGACTCTTGAGCACAGTTAAGCATAGCCCAAAAACAAAGCAAAAAAATAAATAAATAAGTAAAATTCACCAAAAAAATCCTCCCTGAGAGAAAGTCCAAAATGGGAAGCTAGAGGCTCATTTGGAAAGAATAACAGGAGACACTTAAAAACATACCACAAGGATGGGGCTGAAGAGATGGCATGGAGGTAGGGCATTTGCCTTGCTTGCAGAAGTACGGTGGTTCGAATTCCGGCATCCCATAAGGTCCCCAGAGACTACCAGGAGTGATTTCTGAGCAGAGAGCCCGGAGTAACCCCTGGGCGCTGCCAGGTGTGACCAAAAAGAACCAAAACAAGAAAACAAAGAAAAACATACCACAAGGAGTTCAGCACTGCGACTCAAGAGACAGAACACATCTCATATGTCAGGTGGCCTGCCCAGGGTTCTACTTCTGGCAGCACATGTCCCCCACTCCATGCTCCAAGTACCTCAATGGCCCCCAAAATAAAAAAATATATACAAATAAAGAGAAAAAGAAAGGTAGAAATGATAGTGCAGCGAGTAAGGCACTTGCATTCATTGCACATGGCTGACCCAGGTTCGATCCCAGCACCCTGTATGGTTCCTGAGTTCCACCAGGAGTGACTTCTAAGTACAGAACCTGGGATAAGCCCTGAGCACCACAAATGTGGACCAAAACCGAAAATAATAAAAACAAATAACAAAGCAGAAAGTAAAAATAAAACGGAGCCAGAGAGATAGTCCAGTAGAAAAGTACTCAAGTGTCACTGGATGAGGTGCCCCGGGTCCAACTGCGAGTACCCTGGTGTCACACTAGCCCCAGGAAATGTACTGTGCCACCGAGAAGTGTGATCTGGAAAGGCTTTTGGCCCCATGCCTATGTCTCCTGGTCTTCGGGTGGGGGAGTAGCAAAGGGTGCTGGGTTCACGAACAGGACAGTTAGGAGTAGGTAAGTCCCATAATCCAGGGGACCTTCCTGAGGAAAGGCTATTTAAAAAAAAAAAATGCAGAAAGCCTGAGTGGCGACAAAGCAAGCAGGGTCAAAACTGTATTTACAATCATCAAGAGTAACTGAGAAGGAGCCATATGCCAGACACTTGGCAAGATGCATCCCCACCCCCATCTTCGTTTAATTTTCGCATCAACCCAAGAGGCAGCTCGGCTTCTCCTTGTTTTACCAACAGGAAACTCCCACATCTTCTAGAGAGAAGAGAGAGTAAGGAAGGTGCTTTCATGATGTGGGGTGGTGAGGTGATCAAGGTTGAGAGGAGATGATAGGGTCTCTGAGATGAACATTAAGGACCCCCTACTACATTTTCTTTCTTTTCCTTTTTATTGTGAGAGGGCCACACCCAAGAGGTCCCTGCCTTGGCAGGGTCGCTCCTGGCAGGCTTGGGGGACCATATGGAATGCCGGGATTCGAAACAGTGTTCAACCTGTGTTGGCCGCTTGCAAGGCAAATGCCTTACCGCTGTGCTATTGCTCTGGCCCCCCAAGCTTTTTTCTTTTTTTTTTTTTTTTTTTTTTTTTTGGTTTTTGGGTCACACCCAGCAATGCTCATGGGTTACTCCTAGCTCTCTCTGCTCAGAAATTGCTCCTGGCAGGCTCCGGGGAACCGTATGGGATACCAGGATTCGAACCACCATCCTTCAGCATGCAAAGCAAACACCCTATCTCCATAACTATCTCTCCGGCCCCGCATTTTCTTTCTTAAAGACAGATCAAAATGGTTTTAAATCAGATTCCAAAAGAAACTGTGTGTGGCCACCAGGGATCAAACCCAGGGCCCCACATGCACAAGGCACAAGCTCTAAGAGTCTGCATCTCGGGCTAGGTCCCTGAAAGCTGCACCTCCCTTAAGTGTCCATCCAGCTGGCAGGAGCCTGGCTCACTTGACCTTGACCAGCCCAAAGGCACCTCCTCAGAGGTTTCCTCTGACAAGCCTCAAAGGACACGTCTGGACAATCTGGCCGTCTAAGGGAAACACACCCTTTGCCTCACATAACCCTCAGGTGGGTTGAGAGTTCTGATCTAAAGTGAAAGTGTGAGCAGTCAGAGAGGTAGTACAGTGGGTAATGTACTACCTAACACACAGCTAACCCAGGTTCGATTCCTGGCACCCCATATAGTCCTGCAGCCCCACCAGGAGTACTCCCTGAACCCAGAGCCAGGTGTAGCCCCCGAGCACTGCCCAGTGTGACACAAAAGCATATCCCAAAATAAAATAAAGCGAAGTTTGGAATGAATGAATTCCTGGGAAGTGGATGTTGTTTTACAGCACGAAGCTCTGCAGAACACACTTCTGGGTCCCTTCCCCTCTCCAGATGTTTCCAGGAAGGAGGACATGAGGATATGGCACATCTGCAAGCCAGGGCAGCTCCAGCCAACACTTGTGCACTGGACTGTAACAGACGTGTCCCCGGAGCGGGAAAGCAGAGGCCGGGGGCTGCTTCTCAAACAGGAGGCGCAGGAAAGAGCAGTGCTAGTGTCAGAGGGTTTGTCTCAAGCCAGGCAGCTCTGAGCTGGGATCCAGCCCCAGCGAACTGTTCCTACAGTACCACCAGGAGCCATAACTGCAGCTCTGCCCAGAGATGGGAACTCCCTAAGGTCAAATGGGTTATATTACCAAAGGGGGTTAGAACCCCTTCAACCCCTCTGAAGGTTGCCGGGTCTTCTCCAAGTGTCCCCATAAAATGGGCTGCTTGAGCTCTCCTGCCCCATGTGGTAGCAGCTGCCTCTGAAAGGAGGGGCCGAAGGGACTGAGAATGCCCATCACCGCAGCTCAGGAGGATGTTTGCTGGAGGCACAACCTAGCAGGGGGGGAAGCTGACCCAAGTCCCCCCCCTCCATCCTGGGCTGAGGGGCCTCTGAGCCCCCACCTCCACCTTTGATCCCCAGCGGGGAGGCGAGCAGAGAGCAAAGAAAAACTCCCCGAAACACAAGTGATTTGCCCGAAGCCAAGGCAATACAAAGGCTGCACCTGTTTCCATGGAGACATGAAGGCGAAGCAAAGGAACAAAACCGAGAAACACAAACCCGTCAGCACCTTCCGGGCCCGGCTTGATGGATGTGGGCAGCGGAAGGATGAAAAGCAATCAGCAGAGATCCAAGTCCCGCTGGCTTGTAGAGAGCAGAGTGGTTGGGGTCTCACCAGCGCCTGAGTCCTGCTCTGGAGAAAGATCCTGAGCAAAACAAAACAGAACCGAGGAGAAATGCAAAGCGAGCCAGGGTAGCTTTACTAAAGGATTCTCTGCTGGACAAAGGGATTCCTTGACATGACAAACTCCAGCGCTGAAGGGGGGGGGGGGAGGGGGGAAACAGAGCATCTGTTCTGTTCATTTATTTCTCGGAAGCTGAGGAGCAGCATAGAAAGGGAGAAACTTTCAACTGAAAGTCTGCAAGAGGAAAGAATTCCTCCTGGAGAGGGCTGCAGGGGTGTGACAAGACTGAAAAATGACAAGAGAAAAAAAAGTACAGCTCTTATGGTGCTTACCTTGCATATGGCCCACCCAAGTCCCATCAGAAAAGATCCCTGAACAAAACCAGGAGTAAGACCTTAGTACTGTCATGTATGACCCCAAAATTATTATTATTTTTTTAAAAAAAAGCATTTCAGAAGGGGCTGGAGAGCTAGTACAGCGGTAGGGTATTTGCCTTGCACGTGGCCGACCCAGGACAGACCTGGGTTTGATTCCCAGCATCCCATATGGTCCCCCAAGCTAGCCAGGAGTGATTTCTGAACGCAGAGCTAGGAGTAACCCCTGAGCGCTGCTGGCTGTGCCCCTCAAAAAAAGTAAAAAGCATCTCAGAAAACATGTATGAGGTGAGGATGGTCATTTGTACTTTCAAACACAGGAGCGGAGCACATGGCCTGCTGTCCACTGAGAGCACCCCAACCCATATGTCAGTCCTGAGGGGACCTTCAAAGCACAGGCAGAGAAGGAATGTGAAGGACAGGGGCAGTCTCTCTTCTCTCTCACAAGATACCCATAGGTGGATGTGCTCCAGAAGAAGCACAAAGATCCCAGTAACAGACAGGGGCTCTACCCTGCAGCAGGTGACATGCAGAAAGGTCTTGAGTCTTGTCCTGCTCAGTGGCCCCTCTGACCTAGAGGGTAGATGGCATGGCAAAGAAAGAATCTAGTTACTCAACAAGTATGTGGCAAAGCCAGGAGCCTACACAGATTTATGACGCCTGTGGGTGTCAGGCTAAAAGTTGACACACAAGGGCACTTGTCACGGAGAGTCAGGCTGAGAAGAGCAGAGGTTGATGATTTGCCTGAAGCAATGGATAGTTTTAGTGTTTGGCCACACCCAGCGGTGCTCAGAGATTACTCCTGGCTCTATACTGGCTCTAAACAGGCATTACTTCTGGAGGCACTCAGGGGACTATTTGAGATGCCAGGAATAGAACCCAGGTCAGCTGCAGTCAAGATAAGTACCCTGACTACTGTCTATTGCTCCAGCCTCTTGAGGCAGAGGATCAGCACTGAAAACCAATTCTCCCAATCCATTCCAGGGTTATTTTTTGCTCTTCATTCACCCGTTTTTGTTTTTGTTTTTTGTTTTTCTGCTCATGCTTTCAGCCAGAGCACTAGCACAGAGATAAGGGCATTTGCCTTGCATGTGGCAGACAGGGTTCAATACCAGACGTCCATTATTTCACTGAGATGCTCAACCCATGTGTTTATTAAAGGCTTCCAATGAGGAAACAAGGAAGCTGGCACAGGAATATTTTGCTTAACACATTTATTGGAATCAAAAAACAATCAGATTTTCTGACACAAAGTATGAGTTGGCTGATTGGTCTAGAAATGATATCCAGTTTTGCCAACTGGAAAATTATGGTTGATCTCGGTCCTAACAACATGGGCTGAGTTTGCTGTTCTAAGACTTCCACAAAAGTATGATTCAAGCAGATATCTATATATAATGATCCTGAAAATATGCACTACCTACAGTGAGGATTAAAAAAATTATACATGGGGCTAGAGCTGGAGCTCAGTAATAAAGCATCTTGCATGTTTGAAGCCCTGAGTTTCATGCCTAGTATCACAGGACTCCCCAAGCATCAACACAGAGTAGCCCCCAAGCACGGTTGGGTGTGGTCTCCAAAGGACCCATGGAACCCTATCCACGCACATAATAAGTTCTCCAGGAAGGGCAGCTGCAGTAGACATGACAAGCACAAGGCCTAAACTTGCATATATGTTTGTTTCTGTTACATCACCCAAATTCCTTGAACCAGTTTCCCCAGAAGTAAATGAGAATAAATATTATACAAGCCACAATGAAATTCCTGATGTTGATAACACTAAGTAAATAATAGAAAATTTATTAGTATAGATAATCCTCTGATATAATAGAAATATTATAATAAATATAATTAAAATATACAATATAAAGTATACTAGTATACTAGCTAACCAACAGGTATTTTTTGGGGGGGCTGGAATAGTATTTGAGCACAGAACCAGCAGTGAGCCCTAAGAATCACCAAATCTGGCCCCACATCAAAAAATAAATAAGAAACTCTGGTTGGTACCACTGGATTTCAGTCACCAGTCCATGGACCAGTGCTGTGGTATGAAAAATTTTTGTCTCCCACATTGGTTAATAACTGCCAGCCTGCATGCAGACAGGTCTTAGACAGGTGCTAGTTCCCAGAACAAAATGTTGAAAGTCACTGCTCAAACCTCCTCACAAGTATGACCTAAAACCCATTACATCTGGGACCATTTAGAAAAGCAGGCTCCCTGGATCCCAGGACCTACTCCAAGTGCTGAATAAGAACCTGTATTTTAGCAGCATGGAGAGGGGACTCAGGCCAACTTGGAGACTCACTGCTCTGAAGCAGTAACCCAGTCGATTTAGCAGCATAGCTTTTTGTCTTACTAAAGGTAATAATCGAATGTTTGCTTTCCCTCTGCATACACTCAGCTGGCAATAAAACCAAGCAAGATGGTGAGGCATTAACATAATTCACCAGTAGTACATGCAAAAGGCATTTTTTGGGGGGGCCACACCCGGTGACGCTCAGGGGTTACTCCTGGCTATTCGCTCCGAAGTCACTCCTGGCAGGCACGGGGGACCATATGGGGAACCGGGGGATCGAACCGCGGTCCGTCCTAGGTTAGCGCAGGCACCTTACCTCCAGCGCCACCGCCCGGCCCCTCAAAAGGCATTTTTTAAAAAAGGGTAGGAAGAAATTACGTAAAGTCGCCATCAATGATTATCTCCGAGGAGTACTTTGGGATAGAGAAAAGCATGGACAAAGAAGCTTTCTAGTCATATTATTTGGAAGTTTTAATAAAACAAATGCAGGAGCCAGAGAGATACCATGGAGGTAAGGCGTTTGCCTTTCATGCAGAAGGTCATCGGTTCAAATCCCGGCATTCCATATGGTCCCCTGTGTCTGCCAGGAGCAATTTCTGAGCATGGAGCCAGGAGTAAACCCTGAGCACTGCTGGGTGTGACCCAAAAAACCAAATAAATAAATAAATAAAACAAATGCTGTTGTATTTGGGTTATGTGATTTATTTTACTCAGGGCTGGGGTTTAGGCCCATCCAGTGGTGCTTGGGATTACTCCTGGTGCTACACTCAGTGACCATATGGTGTCAGGGATCTAATGGAAGTCAGTAAAATATAAGGCAAATGCCTTAACTCCTGTACTATCTAGCCCCTGGGTTATGTAATTTTAAAGAAAAGCATATTTATTATTTTGTTTTGGGGGGCCACACCTGGTGACGTTCAGGGGTTATTCCTGGCTATGCACTCATAAATCACTTCTAACTTGGGGGACCATATGGTATCAAACCGTGGTCTGTCCTAGGCTAGCGCTGGTAAGGCAGACGCCTTACCACTCCGTGCCACCACTCCAGCCCCAAGAAAAGCATACTTTAAAACATAAGGACATGAGCTGGGAGATAGCTCAGGGAAGCTGGAACATGTGTTGCATGTAGGAGGTCCAGGTTCAATCCATGGCACTCCAAGGTCTCCTGAGCACAACCAAAAGCAGTGGCCCCCAAACCACAAAACCAATGAAATCAAATCTCAAGGGTAGAACATTGGAAATCGGCTGTATTTATAAGCTGTATCAATCTAAGGCTATTGATGGCTTCCCAGATTCTTGGAAGGTCCAGATATGAAGGAAACAGGGAACTGTAGGTAGAACAAAGGACACCGCAATATGCAGGTCCGTCTTCAAGCCCAGGATCTGCTCCAAGTTTGGCTTGGAGCTTCATGAGTCCATTAGCACCTGTGAGCATGTTCCCTTCTCTATTAAAAAGGGAAGAGCCCCCACCCTTTCTAGCCCCTAGTAGCACTGGTGACAGCACGGAGGCCCCTATAAGCTGCACTGCACTTGTGTGACTCCAGGCAGTGTTTTCTTCTGGAGAGGAAAAGCAATGAAAGGGAAAAAAAAAAAAAAAAGGCAAGGAAACATTTTCCCTCACTCATTCCATTCCTTACACACAGATATTCCATGACTTTATAAGGAAGATATAAAGAGTAACCTGGATTTAGATTCCGTGGGAGCCTCCGGCAGATTTTCAAATCCTTATTCGAACTTAGAAGTCAAATTTGGACGCGGTTCAAAACATGAAAAGAAAGGGCTATTGCTCAAGTTTTGGACCGGATTCCTTGCACTTCTCCCCTGGATTCTCCACAGGCCTCTTGTTCCTGGGGAGGTTCTGCTTCAGGAGGCTCCTGGGTATTTGTATTTAAGTGTGTCGGCGTCTTTCTGCTTCACTTTTTGGACTCCTATAACCACCTTGCATGGCTCTCTCTTCCAAATGCTCTTCTGAGCAAGAGTCCTGGGGTCTCCAGTTTGGTTTTGCTACCTGCCTGTGCCTTTGTGCCCCAGCCTTTTTTGGTTTGGAGTCCATCCTGGCTGTGCTCCAGGTGCTGAGGATCAAACTTGGGGCTCTCAAATATAAAACATGCACTTTGAGGTGCTCTCCTCTGCCCTCAGTTTTCCAGCTTTTATCTGAGGACGCAGATCTGTAAAACTGGAAAAGCAGTCAGCTTCATTCTCCCACTCTCCTGGGAGTAGGAAGAAGGGATTTTCTCAAACGCACAGAGCTAGCTTTAAATGAACAGAGCTAGGAGCTTGAGAGATACTACAGCAGGCAGGTAGGGCGCCTGCCTTACATGCCTCTAACCCAGGTTCTACCCCTGGCACGATATATGGTCCCCCAGGCTCCACCAAGTATGATCCCTGATAACAGAGCCAGGAGCAAGTCCTGAGCACCACCAGGTGTGACCCAAAAAGCAAAGCCCCCTCCCCAAAGGAATAGAGCCGCACTGGGCTATCTGGCCCCAAAATCAGGCTTTCTCTCTTGCCTTTTGGAAGCACCTCCTTTCTTACAGATTTCTCTACCATTCTTTTGCAGTTTGTCTGTCACTGGTCTTGGCCCTCATTCTAGGAGACACACAAACTTGAAGATGAAAAGCCAGTCCTTTTCCTCAAATTGTATGATCCTAAAAACCATAGTCCCAAAGTATCACTGACTCTGAGCCAGGAAATAATTCCCTGTCAGAATTTCCAAGGAGAACCAGACTGTCTGAACAGTTATTGGCTTCAGTTACAGTCAACAGCAAATAGGAGTCTCCTGGCAACAGTTCTACTCTGCCTTCGTGGGCGTGAGGATATGGCTTCACCTCTTTGAGCTCTGGCTTTCTCCTGTATTGGACTAACCCTTTTGGGGCTGGAGTTAATGACAGTACAGCAGTTAGAGTGCTTGACTCGAATGCAGCCAAACCAAGTTTGACTCAGGGCAACCCATATGGTTCCCTGAGCCCTCCAAGAGTGATCCCTCAGTGCAGAGACAGAAGTAAGGTCTAATCACTGCCAGGTGTGACCCAATCTCCCTCTCCCATCCCCACTCCTCAAAAAAACTAGTCCTTTTAAGTTAGGAATGAGATTCTAGCTGTTAGTATAACAAGAGCTCAATCAGCAGCAACTATTGCCATCATTATGCTGGGGTCATCCTTTTTAAATTCAGGGTCCAAATCACTACCCTGTTCTCACTGTTCATAGAATCACCTAGGAAAATGGCCTCTGCTTTTTTTTTTTTTTTTTTTTTTTTTT
>PVKC010038263.1:0-12800 GCA_004027635.1 Crocidura indochinensis
AAAAAAAAAAAAAAAAAAAAAAAAAAAAAAAAAAAAAAAAAAACAAAAACAAAAAGAAAGAAAGAAAGAAAGAAAGAAAGAAAGAAAGAAAGAAAGAAAGAAAGAAAGAAAGAAAGAAAGAAAGAAAGAAAGAAAGAAAGAAGAAAGAAAGAAAGAAAGAAAGAAAGAGAAGAAAAGAAAGAAAATAGTTTTTTCTAAAATATCCACTCTGACACTGACGGTATAGTGGGTTAGGTGCTTGCAATGCATGTGGCTGACCCAGCTTTGATCCCTGGCACCACCTAAGTCTCCCAAGCACTGCCAAGTGTGATCTCTTAGCACAGAACCAGGAAGAAGCCATGAGCATCGCCAAGTATGGGCAAAAAAATAAATTAAAATAAAATAAAATGTCATTTCTTTCCTGTGGTTCCTGCCAATCTCACCAGGCTTGTCTTTCTCCACTCTATTGTGCACCAACTGTACTGAGTTCAGACATGACCTTTCCACAAGAATCCCTGCAACCTATCAATTGTCTGGACATAACTGTCTATCAAGATGATGCTTGCAGAGACTAGTTCGCAAACACTAGTGTTTCTCAAGCATTCTCTGACTCTTCTGCAAGGCTGTTAAAACATGCTAGCAGGGCCAACCCATAGTGTATAATTAGTAGTTCTGGCTGTATAGGGAAGAAATTTTTGCATTTCTAGCAAGTTCCCAAGAATGCTATTACTACTAAGTATTATGCTTTGAGAACCTCAGATAACATCTACCAATCCCTGAAAAGTAGAACCTCACTGTCTTTTATTTGATATCACCTAACACAATCTGACATGGTTGATAGTCAAACAATATCTGGTGAGTGAAGGACATATGAACTGATGAATCCCTTGCTATTCCATTTGCAATGAAATGACAGATTGCCTTACAGTCAAGAGCTCTTCCATTCCTGTTAAGGAACTGAAAAGGCAACTGAGGGCCATCTACAAAGGGCTCAAAGAATGACATGGGAACAAGCATGTTTAATTTTTATATAGGAAACCACCACCCCCACTATCAGAGACTGGGTTACAAGATTTAAAAAATGGTCTGGTCAATTTTCCCTTTTATTAAATGTCTCTTCTTTGATGACTGGAATATTTGAGTAAGAAAAAGAAGGCAAATGAGATTTTATCATTAGAAGTATCTTTAGGGCCCGGAGAGATAGCACAGTGGCGTTTGCCTTGCAAGCAGCCGATCTAGGACCAAAGGTGGTTAGTTCGAATCCCGGTGTCCCATATGGTCTCCCGTGCCTGCCAGGAGCTATTTCTGAGCAGACAGCCAGGAGTAACCTGAGCACTGCCGGGTGTGGCCCAAAAACCAAAAAAAAAAAAAAAAAAAAAGAAGTATCTTTAGGACCACTAAGTTCATTTCCATAATGTGATATTAAGTGTTTTACTTTTAGTTGTGTTTATAATACAGATTCCTTGGCCAGAGCAACAGTACAGTGGGTAGAGCATTTACTTTGCATGCCACCAGCAAGACTCAATTCCCAAAAACCCATATGGTCCCCCAAGCACCGCGAGGAGTGATCACTGAGCACAAAGCCTTAAGTATGCCCTGAGAACCACCGGATGTGGCAAAATAAAATAAAATAAAGTAAAATACAGATTCCCAGAGCCCTTCTTATGGAGTCTAAACTCAGCAAGAATTCCATGAACACCCAGAACCAGATTTGTTAACAAGTTTCATGTGGGGTGAAGATGGTACCATTTTTAAGTCTCCCTGGTGATTTTTATGTGCAACTAAAACTGAGAAACACTGCAGATATCCCAAGGAAAAGGTATTTTATAAAACTATTGTTAACTTGGTATTTTTCACCTGCAACAGGTTGGGTCATGATGCAAAAGGCCAGCTTCTCAACCTGGAATGTGACTTTGTTGCCCTTTAGTTTCCTGGAGGGAATAAACGTGTAAGGCATTTCTACCAAAGATCAAGTTTTGCGTCATGGCCAATGGGGCTTGGGCCACTCCAACAATAACAATGGAGCCATTAGTCAAAAGGGCCACAGGAAAAGGGGAAATTTGTCACAGGATGATGCCAGTTTACCCAATTATTCCTGACTTTAAAACTAGACCTTTCACGCTTGCATTATAACATTAGAACCTTGACTATGATCTGCAGAAGTCATTAGCATATTGGGTACTTGTGTAGGACAATGACAGGGTGAAATAAAGGCTCTGGAATGTTAAGGAGGGACTAGCTAGGGAAGGTCTTATACTTGAGTATAAATATGGTGGTGTTAACAATTAAACTTCTATTAAAAAAAAGTTCCTGTTTATACCTGTGTCCTGGTGGGGTGTGAAAAAAAAGTTGTTGGTTTTTTTTTTTTTATGTCACTGGATGTTATGTTTTAAAAAAAGGACTTCTTTGTGCTGGTACTTTCAGGTGAATTGTAGTTTTGAGAATGTAACAATGTCTACCTTTTAAAAACTTAATAATCTTTAAAATCATCCTTGCTTTCCTTCTTTTTTATTCTTTTGCCTATACGTTCAATTCAATAATAAAATCAACGCATCTTACCAATGCATTTTGCATTGGCCTCAGCTCAAAGATCTAGAGACTGCTAGACAGCACAGCACTGCAAATCAAGAAATGGTTTAATAGGAGAATGAACTTTTATTACCATGAAATAAGAGTGGATGTTTCTCAGAAAGAATAGTAGAAAAAGGCAGAAAAGTTCTTAAACTTCCAAGACACAAACTCACAGGCACTTTACAATTAAAATTAATTTTACTAAAAATAATAACAGTATTATAAATGTCAGTTATTGTTGACATAGCACCAACACATGCAAGTCCATGAATAAGAGCTGATAACATTTGTTCCTGTTCAGTAACTGCCCATGGCTTTCATTAAACAACTACCATCCCCAAGAAAGTTTCCTACAAAAGAATTATTTGAGGCATGAAAGATCGAAATGTGCAAAGTAAGGTTCATTGCATTTTTAATATGAATTTCAAACACAATCAAAATTTTATATGCAAATAAAATTAAAATATAAAATAAAGAAATAATTGTGACGCTACATAAAAAGTTACTACAGTAAGTTCATTTTTGGTTTTTTTTCTGTACCCAAAGTCATAGCCTTCCTTTAAAAATGACCCAGAGATTGCTTAATAGGATGAACTTGGAGCTGACTCAATAGTACAATGGGTAAGGCTTGCATGCAGCTGAACCTGGTTCGATCCTCCCTGTCATCCCATATTATCCCCTGAGCCCACCAAGAATTATCCCTTAATAGAGTCACGTGTAAGTCCTAAGCATCTATGGGTATGACACTCCCCCACAAAAAAAAAAAAGTTAGATGAGCACATGCTTTGCTTGCAAGTGATCCACATTTGATGCTTGGCATTGCACAGATCCAGGAGTAGCACCTTAACATTGATATTCGTGTCCACAAAAAAGATGATTAAAGTGAAATCCATATATAGGCCCCCTTTTTGCATGGAAAGTCATTGGGCCTCATCTGGGAGCCTGGACTTAACTTTTCACTATGGAAGCAGGGCTGCCTAGGCTGCAAGACAAGGAAGGCATTGCAGTGGCCCACATATTTGCTAGGAACCTCCTCTCACTCACACTGGCCTGCACAAACTTGGCAACTCTTTGTGCGAGAAATTAAAAAGCAATGTGCTCCTTGGTGTTGGGAGTGTTGCACTGGTGAAAGGGGGTGTTCTCTTTTATGACTGAAACTCAACTATAAATATGTTTGTAATCATGGTGCTTAAATAAAGATATTATTAAAAATTATAATAATAAAATTAAAATTAAAAAAATAAGCAATGTGCAGAAAATCTGTGCCCAAAAAGCAGGTCTACTTCCTCTGCTTAAACAACTTCATTCTGGCAGTTATTGAAATGGGTTAAATTTGGCACAATTAAAACTTTCATACCTCAGTGGCACTGCTCACACTTCAAATGTGACTCAACATCTATCTGCATTTTATGGGAACCATATCCAGTGGCACAGACACAGAACGTTCTATTGGACAGCATGAAGCATAACCAAGAAACAAAATAATGGTTCCTTCTCCACTTAAAGTGGAAATAATGGGCAAAGAAATATAACAATTGATTGCTTCTCAGAGAATTTTTATGATCCCACCAAGCCCACTCTACCTGCTTCTCCCTGGAAGAAGCCACTATTTCTCCTTCTCAAGTCTTTTCCACATGTCCTAATTAGAGAGGAGGAAGGGTTGTAATGAGTAAAAAATTCTACATATAATATAAAACAAAAAAATAATGTACATTGTATTTGTTTTTTTAATATAGGAGATGAAGATCATTATACCTGGCATTGCTCAGGGGCTACCACTTTTTTAACTTTAAAACTTAATTTTTTTCTATTCAAATTATTATTTATTCTAAATTTTCTAAGGGAAGGCATTTTTTAATTTTATTTAAACACTGTGATTATAAATGAGACTGTAGTTGGGCTTCAGTCACTAAAAGAACACCTCCCTTCACCAGTGCCACATTCTGACCACCAATGAGGGGCTACTACTTCTAGCTTAGTTCTTAAGAGTTGCTCTGGTAGTTCTTGAGGAACCTTGTGGTTCCAGGGATCAAAAACAGGCCTCTTCTATGCAAATAATACATCCAAGCCCAGGAAACTCTCAACCACTACATTTTCTGATTAAAATGTGGTGAATCCCCTTAGAGCAGGGGTCCTCAAACTTTTTAAACAGAGGGCTAGTTCACTGTCCCTCAGATCGTTGGAGGCAGGCTATAGTAAAAACAAAAACTACGAACAAATTCCTATGCACACTGCATATATCTTATTTTGAAGTGAAGAAACAAAATGGGAACAAATACAGTATGTGACCCGCAGGCCGTAGAGAGATGGTTCAATAGACTGAGCACATGCTTTGCATGCAGGAGATTCCAGGTTCAATCTTCACACATATCACATGGGTCTCTTGTCCCTGCACACTGCTTGGAGTAGCCTTGGAGCACAGAGCTAAAGGTAGCCCCCAAGTGACCCCAGGTGTAGCCCAAAAAAGTGAAAGAAAAATATGTACAATGCATTTAATCTGAGTTTGCATTTATACTGCTGCTCCATATAATAAACCAGCTCTGGGTGGTTTCCAAATGTGAAGAGCTCTTGTTTCCAGAGAAGAGAGGTACATTTTGTTCATTGTTTTGCTTAGGAGGTGGACACAGTGTTTAGAGGTCACTTCTGGCAGTGCTCAGGGTTCACATCATGCTAGGGATCAAACTCAGATCTCCCACATACAAAGCATGCTCTCAGTCCACTGAGCTTTAGTCATCACATTGCCAGCAGAAGTCTATGGATGGCTTATGGAAAGTGGGGAGAAGTATCATCTTCAAGAAGAAAATCTATCCTTTTCCCTCTCCCCACCTCTGTCATCTTGGAAACACTTGAAAGATTTAGGACTGATAAAGTTTGCTATTAGTTCCTATGCTGCATGAACTTCACATCTCTCCTGCCCCAGTAGGCAGCCATTAAGTTGTACATGGTGTGTGGGAGTTTGATCCCGGCCACCTATTTTCTCCAGGAGCCATGGACTTAGACTGGAGCAAGAAATTGCTCTTTGCAGGAAACTAAAGTCTTTCCTAGGCCTTAAATAAGCCTTTCAGATCCTTCAACTTTCTCAGAAAATAATTTTAGGAGGAAATGAACAATGAAATATAACAAATTTATTAGGAAATAAAGGGAGGTAGGGAGAGAGGTAAGTTTAGACATATGCTCAAGAGAGAATGCAGGGCAGGGTCCAGGAGATAATCTAGCTAGTATAGCATTTGTTTTGCTAGAGGTTGACTCAGGTTCAATCCACAGCATCTCATAGGATACCTTGAGCAACACCAGAAGTAATTCCTGTGTGCAGAGCCAGGAGTAGCCCTTGAGCACTGCCAAATGTAGGATCCCCCCACCAAAAATAAAAGAGGAACCAGAGCAATAGCACAGCAGGAAGGGTATTTCCCTTGCATGAAACTGACCTGGGTTCAATCCTTAGCATCCCAGATTGTCTCCCAAGCACTGCCAGAAACTCCTGAGTGCAGAGTTTGGATCACCATTGAGTCTTGCCATGTGTAGCCCAAAAAACAAAAATATCATTTCACTTCATTATAACATCACTGCAGATTATGGCCTTAAATGACATAATAATCATGGTGCTTAAATAAAGATATTAACTAAAAAACAAAAATTAATTGATTTATTAAAAATAAATAAATTATATAAAATATCAAATATATAAAATATATTTTATGTATAATATATAATATTAAAATAAATAAATAAAATAAAATAAAAATTTCTTTAAAACCAACTGAAATGGAAAATTTTTTCACCTTCCATAATTACAATACCATCCCTTCACCAAACCTTTGATACACAAAATCTGAGGAAAGAGATCCTGAAATACACTTGAAGTTCTAATTCTCAGATCATTAAATTGGTGATTAAAGAATCTTTTAGTGTATCCTATTACTGATTTGGAAGCCATTTTTTATTGACCCCACCTTGTTCTACAAAGGATCTAAGGAAGCTCACAAAAAGGCAAACAATAAAATGGAAAAATAAAAATAACCAGAAAAGGCAAGAACAAGGGAAATAAACAGCCAAAGAGAAGGTCAAGACCAGAAGGCAACTAAGAATACAGATATGTAGGCCACAGGGTCCTACAGAGTTATTCATGTTGGGCCAAAATTTTGGCCTGAGCTTCTTGGCATCCAGAAGGAAAAGGGAAAAGGGAATAATACAAACAGGCACATTCAATATGTTCTCTTTGTTGATTAAAAAAAAACATACAGGTTCCTTAGGGAAAGATAAGACTTTCCTGGCCCTGAGTTCTCAGGACTTTCTCAGGTGGGTTTCATTTAGAAATTAATAAAAGAGGAGAAGACCAAAACAAGTTCACCCAAGCACACAATTTCTGAGAGTCAATTTAGTATGAGAAGCAACCCAGATATCTGATAATATTGGCTAAGATAATACTAGTTGAGGACATAAAAGTCCCTGAAAAACATCTGGGGGTTGGAATTGAATTGGGAATAAAAATTTATTTCTCATACATGCAAAGTCAGATGGACAATCAGTCTCCTTCCATCTTGAGTTTCCACCATATTGCACATATAGAAACATATAGAAACAAAGCACTACTCAGGGGAAGCTTTTATGATCAGATCCAGAAACACATTACTTCTGCCTACATTCCACATGCTAGAATTTAGGACATTCATAGTCCTAAATTAGCAATTTTATCTTCCAAACATTTCTCTATAACTTCTGGGGAGTTGACTGTTTGATGCAGTGGCATCCCCAGCCATAAGTCAGATTCCTGACTCTGCAATCAGGGATCTTTTTGGTGGATTCAGTAACTATATGTGATGCCAGAGATTAAACCTGAGTCTTGGGGCTGGAGCAATAGCACAGTGGGTAGGGCATTTGCCTTGCACATGACTGACCCAGGTTTGATGCCCAGTTTCCCATATGGTCCCTCAATCCTGCCAGGAGGTGATTTCTGAGCTCAGAGCCAGGAGTATCCCGAGTGCTGCTGGGTGTGACCCAAAAACCAGAGGGTTGAGGAATAAAAAAAAAAAAAAAAAAAAAAAAAAAAAAAAAAAAAAAAAAAAAAAAAAAAAAAAAACCCAAGTCCTCTGCATTCAAGGCAAGGATCCACTGTACTATTTCTCCTGACTCTAAAACTTAAATATTGTGTTTCAGTGATACCAATGAATACACACACAGCCTCATATATGCAAGGCATGCGTTCAACTGCTGAGTGGCACCGTTTACTTTTCTAAACTAGGTTCAGCAACATGCACTCAACTGCTGAGTGACACCCTTTATTTTTCTAAACTAGGTTCAATAAATTATAGCCTACAGCATAGTCTACTTCACAACCTGTTCATTTAGCTTCTGGGATTAAAGAAAATTTTCCCATATCCCCTGCTCATAAATTAGGAGGATTAACATCATAAAATGACAATAATCTTCCAAAACATTGTACAGTTTTAATGCAATCCTTATAATGATGCTCATATCATTTTCAAAAAAATAGATCAAACACTACTGACATTATTATGGAACAATAAATTTCCATGAATAGCTAAAGAAACCCTTGTGGAAAAGATAGAAGGCATCACTTTTCCCTAACTTCAAACTGTACTATAAAGTAGTAGTAATTAAAACAGCATGGTATTGGAATAAAGACTTTTCTCAGATCAATGGAATAGACTTAACTAACCTGAGACAAACCATCAGAAGTATGATCAATTAATCTTTGATAAAGGAACAAAAAATATGAAGTGGGACAAATAAAGCTTCTTCAATAAGTAGTTTTGTAAAAAGTTGTCAATTACATTTCAA
Source organism: Crocidura indochinensis (assembly GCA_004027635.1). Lineage (NCBI taxonomy): Eukaryota > Metazoa > Chordata > Mammalia > Eulipotyphla > Soricidae > Crocidura > Crocidura indochinensis. The sequence goes on from PVKC010038263.1 coordinate 8,350, forward strand.
AAATAAACTGAGACCTTTTTCTAAGACCATGTACAAAAATGAAATCAAAATGGATTAAATATCTTGATTCAAGATTAGGCCTGAAACCATAAGGTACATAGAGAAAAATGTAGAACACTACATGATATTGAATCTAAAGACATCTTCAACGATGATGTCCAAGCCAGTGGAAGCAAGGATAAACAAATAAGACATTAAACTGAGAAGCTTCTGCACTTCAAAGAAAACAGTGAGTAGGATACAAGGCTACCCACTGAATGGGAGAAAGTTTTCAGCCAGTACATATCAGATAATAAGTTAATATCTAAGATATACAAGGCACTGATTGAACTTTGCAAGAAAAAATATATAACCCCATCAAAAATGGAGAGAAGATGGGGCCAGGCAGTGGCGCTGGAGATAAGGTGCCTGCGCTAACCTAGGACGGACCGTGGTTCGATCCCCCGGTTTCCCATATGGTCCCCCGTGCCTGCCAGGAACGACTTCTGAGCAAATAGCCAGGAGTAGCCCCTGTGCGCCACCGGATGTGGCCCAAAAGCCAAAAAAAAAAAATGGAGAGAAGAGATTAACAGAAATTTCCTCAAAAAATAAATATAATATGGCCAAAAGGCACATGAAAAATACTGCACATCATTAATCATTAAAGACATGTAACTCAAAACTACAATAAAATATTATCTCACACCACAGAGACTGACACACATAAAATATTAAAAGAACATCAGTGCTGGTTTGGATGCTGGGAAAAGGGATTCTCACTGCTGATAGAAATGAAGACTGGTTCAGCTTTTGTGGAAAACAATATGGACATTCCTCAAAAACTTGAAATGTATTTCCTAAATGACCCAACAATACCACTTCTGGGAATATATCCTAAGGACTCAAAAACACAATGCAGAAAGGCATCTGCACTCCTATGTTCATTATAGCACTATTACACAGTAACCAGAATCTGGAAATAACTCAAATGTTCAAATGAGTGGATAAAGAAACAGTGGTACAAATATTCAATGAATACTACATAACTATTAAAAATGGTCTTTAAATTTACTTATACATGGATGGATATGGAAAGTATTATGCTGACTGAAATGAATTCAGAGGGAGAGGATAGACATAGAATGATCGCACTCATTTGTGGATCTAAAAAAATGATAGTATGGTAATAATACCCAAAGACAATAGAAACAAGAACCAGGAGTACTAGTCCATGATAGAAATCCTGCCACCAAAAAAAAAAAGAGTGTATTTAAGAAAGAGAAGAAACCACCATAGTAGTGATCATTGGAAATGATTGCTTGGCAAGAACTGGATGATTAAAGGAGGTAAAGTAATATGCATGATACCCCTTCAGTAACAATATTGAAAACTACAGTAGCTGAAAGGAGAAAAAAGAACAAGAAGGAGGAGGAGGAAAAGAGAAAGAGGAGAAAAAGAAGACAGATGGGAGAAGGCAAGGGGAGGTGGAGGGCAGGAGGGAAACTGAGGACATTGGTGGTAGGAAATGTGAACTGTTGAAGGGATGTGTGTTGGATATTTTATGACTGAAACTCAATCATGAACAACTTTGTATATCATGGTGATTCAATGTAAAATTTTATAAAAAAAAAATTACTAGACAAGGGAGCCGGGAGGTGGCGCAGGATGTAAGGTGCCTGCTGCCTTGCCTGCGCTAGCCTAAGGACGGACCACGGTTCGATCCCCCGGTTCCCATATGGTCCCCCGTGCCTGCCAGGAGCGACTTCTGAGCGCATAGCCAGGAGTAACCCCTGAGCGTCACTGGGTGTGGCCCAAAAGCCAAAAAAAAAAATTACTAGACAAAATATAATGTTTCCATTTTCAATAGTTGAAAAACTAAGAAGATGGGTCAGAGAGACAGCCCAGACAGTCAGACATTTGTCTTGCATGCAGCTGTTTTGGTTACTATCCTGAATCATTCCCCAGTGCCACATATGTTTTCCCAAACACTGCCAGGAGTGATCCCTGAGCACAGAGTCAAGAGTAAACCCCAAGCCCAGTAGGGTGTGATCCAAAATAAAATTTAAAAAAATCAGAACAATATGTTGTAACATATAAAAATTAGATGAGGTTCAAATTTCAGTCTTCATAGAAAAAAATACTACTGAAACACAGGCACAAATTAATTTACCTATTGGCTATGGTGGTCATTGCAGAGATGAGTAGTTGCAACAGAGCTTGATTGCATGGCTGTCACACCCAAAAATACTTTCAGTCGGGCCTTTTTCAGAAAAGGTTTGCCATTTCCTGCCTGAAACAAACAAGAGCTGATAAGAGTTGATAAATAGAAAGTTCTAGACCTTGACCTGAAAACACAACTACTTCTTACTTATTGGTGGTTGAAGTGAATCCACAGACATTAGAGATAAAATAAACTGATGGGTCTTCCAGATCCCTCATGACTACTCTTTCTGCATATTATGCATCAAAAGCTTTGTAGAAAATGCCCATAAAAGTCTATTACTGTGAATTACTGTCTCTATGGATTCAGCTGGTATTTTAAAATATCAGGTGGAACTAGAGGGGAAAACACTAAAAGAATGGAACCACAATACACATGAAGATCTCTCTACACACATGAAGATGCAATAAAATAAGAATATCTGAAAATCAGAAAAACAATTTATTGAAGTATACATAGCAAAAAATAGTGTTTTTCAAATAAATGATACAAAAAGTAGGATAATGATACAGTACATATAGTACATATAGTAAGTATTAGGGCACTTGCCGTAGATATGGCTAACTAGAGGTCAATTCCCAGCACTGTATATGATGTCCTACACCCAGCCAGTAGTGATCCCTAGGCAAAGAGCCAGGAGTAAATCCCAGAGCAAGTGTAGCCCAAAGAACCCTCCCCCAAAATGGTAGGTTATCCCTTTGGTTTTATAAAATTTCTATTTATCTGTTTTCTATAAAACTTAAATAAATGGAGTCCTGCAGATGTGAAGCCAGATGTTTTGCACTACCTTTTCACATATATCAATACCATCCTGTTGGCATTGCCAGCACCATGATAACTTCCATCATTGCAACAGCTCCAAGAACAAAGAGAAGGAAAAGGAACAAACTTAAATAATAATAATAATAATAATAATAATAATAATAATAATAATAATAGAAGAAGAAGAATGAAACTGACAGTGTCTAACTAAAACAAACCCTTAGACTCAGTGGTCAAAACAGAAGCTACCAGGGGCAGGAGTGGTGGTGCAAGTGGGAAGCCCTGCCCACACTAGCCTAGTATGGACAGCGGTTCGATCCCCCAGCATCCCATATGGGCTCCCAAGCCAGGAGTGATTTCTGAGTGCATAGCCAGGAGTAACCCCTGAGCATCACCGTGTGTGGCCCACAAACACACACACACACACACACACACAAACACACACAGAGGCTACCAGGTAGAGTGGGGAATAAGTTGAAAGGTCCAATAGACGATGGTGGAGAAATAATAACATTTTGGTTACAGGTATTGTGTGACATCTTTGCCCCCCATAAAACATTTACAGTTTTGTAAACCAGCATCTCTTTAATAAATAAACAAAATAAATAAATAGCATGTGAATTATCCCAAAGTTATAGAACTTGTGTTTGTAATTTCACTAAATATTTTTAAAGGTAGTGTTAGTTCTAATTAAAATTAAGAACAAACGGGACCAGAGCTGTGGTGCAGCGGTAGGGCATTTGCCTTGCATACAGCTGACCTAGAACAGGTCCCCCAAGCCAGGAACAATTTCTAAGTGCATAGCCAGGAATAACCCCTGAGCATCACCGGGTGTGGCCCAAAAACCAAAAAAGAAAAAAGAAAAGAAAAGAACAAACAGGGCTGGAGTGATTAACACTGTAATAGGGTGTTATTCTTGCATGCTGCTAACCCAGCCCAGACCTGGACTCGATTCCCAGCATCCATATAATCTCCTGAGCCTGCCAAGGAGAGATTTCTGAGTACAGAGCCAGGAGTGCCGCTGGGTGTGGCCAAACAGGACTTCCAAGTATGAAGTCTATGAAAATATGCACATATAGAGACTTTATAATTAGAAACATTTATAAAATTTTAAAATAAACTTTTGTTTATTTACTTTGACTTATAGGTTTAGTACTGTCTTTGTTACCATCCTAGTAAGCTATATAATAAACTATTTAGGGGTATGAGAGATAGAACAGGACCTTTGGGACATTTGCCTTCTCTGGGTTACTTGGCCAACCTAGTTTCAATTCCTGGCATCTTGTATGTTCTCCCACGCTTTCCAGGAGTAATTCCTGAATCTGAAGAGCCAAAGGTAACCCCAAAAACCAGGTGTTAACACCAGGTGTAAGCCAAAAACAAAAACAAAATAAAAGGTACTATGATGTGGGAAAGTGACCAAAGTCATATTTAGAGCAAAATCTTATGTGCCTTGCCTATCTGTCTTTTTGTTAGCTTCTTTCTTTCC
>PVKC010038264.1:0-12793 GCA_004027635.1 Crocidura indochinensis
CTGATGACCTTTTGCATGAAAGGCAAACGCCTTACCTCCATGCTATCTCCCGGGCCCCGGAGCTTTCTTTTATAAAAAAAATTTTTTCAGTTTTGATTTTGGGTTCTATCTGGGGTGCTCAGAAGTTGCTCCTGGCAGGCTCAGGGAACCAAATGGGATGCCGGAGATCCTGGGTGGAGCACGTGTGCAAGGCAAATCACCATGATAGGGAAGGTTGAGAAAGGGGGGGGGGGAAGGGAGGGAAAGGAGAGAGGGAGAGAGAGAAAGAGGAGAGAGAGGGAGGGACGGAAAGGGAGAGAGAGACTGAGAGAGACAGAAGTACTTATCCAGGGGCTGGAGTGATAGCACAGCATAGGGCATTTGCCTTGCACGCAGCTGATCCAGAATGGACAGTGGTGTTGCAAGGTTGACACTACACAGTGGTTCGAATCCTGGCATCCCATATGGTCCCCTGAGTCTGCCAGGAGTGATTTCTAAGCATAGGACCAGGAGTAACCCCTGAGCACTGCTGGGTGTGGCCCCCCCCCCAAAAAAAAAAGAAAAAAGAAAATCCATCAGGTGCAGGGGTCAGAGCAATAACACAGCAGGGAAGACATTTTTCTTGCACATAGCCAACCGGGTTCTGTTCCCAACATCCCATAGAGTCCCCCGAGCCTGTCAGGAGAGATTCCTGAGTGCAGAGTCAGGAGGAACTCCGAAACACTGCCAGGTGTGTCGCCCAAAACAAACAAACCAAAAGTCCCAAAGAATTCCAGCACCAAGCAGGGCAGTGTTTGATGCCTGATTACAAAGTGCTGTTTGGACTCGGTGGGACCAGGATTACCTGGTAGACCTGAGTCACATCTGGCAATATCAGGGTGGTTAGTCATAAGTCATGCTTTTTTGTTAGCCTTGGGCCATATCCGGTGGTACTCAGGGCTTGCTCTTAGCTCTGCGCTCTGGGGTCACTCCTGGTAGCTTTGGGGGACCACATAGCATGTGGGTGATAGAACTGAGGTTATCCGTAACAAGGCATTGCCCTACCCACTCTCCCATCTCTGTGTCCCCATATAATGCTTGTGAGTTGCCTGCACCACACCCAGCGATGCTCAGGACTTACTCCTGGCTCTGTACTCAGAAATCACTCCTGACAGTGCCCAAGGGGCCATAGAGGATGCTGCAGATGGAACTGGGGTTAGCTGTTTGCCAGGCAAGTGTGCTAACCATTGCACTATGTCTCTGGCCTTTCCCTTGGTCTTTCAAAGCAGAACTCGCCTCCACCTCACCCAACTCGCTCCCTTTGTCTTCCCCCAGAGTTGAGAACATGTCGGTGAGATTGGACGAGATCAACGAACGGGCGAGTTTCATGAAAACTTCCCTGCAGAGCGCCGACCTCAGGCTGGGTCAGCTGGAGGAGTGGGCAGGCCGCATGGCTGGCCTGCTGGAAAGCCTGGTGGGCAGCGAGCAGGTCAGCCCACTGCCCACACGCTCCCGGGCATCTTCCGAGTGTGATGTGACTTTCCTTCACCGCCAGAGCAGCCTGGGCAGTGCCGATGGCTACAGCCTGTACCGGTACCATTTTAATGAAGAAGAGGCGAGTGAGGCTGGTCCTCACCCTGTGGCCTCAGCCCTGGGCTCCCATGTGCAAGAAGACACGGACCTGAAGGTGCCCATGGGCCATGAGACACAGAGACCCCCACACCTTCTGGCCAGTGTTGACACCCCAGCCCCGGAAGCCTTGGACGCTGGCAAGAACACTCTAGAGCTCAATCCCAGTTCTGGGGGTGTCACCCAACAGGAGGAAAGGCCGGTGGAAGACCCCCAAAGAGAAGAAGCAGGCCCGAGTGTCCACCTAGCCCAGGCACCCTGTGGACAAAGCCAAGTGGGTCTCCCAAGCCTGCAGCTCAGTGCTCAGGCCCAGCCTGTGGGCCAGGCAAAATCAGCTCATTTCTCCCCAGAGGAAACACCCCAAGTCAGCAAAACCATCAAGTCCAGGAGCTTTGCACACTCCCGGGGAGGAAGAAAGTCGGTGGGTCTGGGGAAAGTGAGGTCTGGCTCTGTCCTGGACAGGGCACAGCCGGATGCACCTGAGCAGCAGGCCCCTGAGTGGACGTGCCAAGTGCAGAAGGTGACACGTTCTCGCAGCACCGAGATCTTGGGGTCCCAAGTGGCCACTGCTCCCCACGTCCCCCATCTCTGCCCAGCCGGGAAAGGAAACCTGCTGTCTGTGAGCTCTGACCAGTCTCTGCGTCTCTGTGAGCCCCGGTCCAGGAGTCTCCACGGACACCCCAGGAAGACACACGGTAACTTTCCACGTGGGTTAGGTGGCTTGGGCCACACAGGTCGTGCAAGGAACCTGGCACCAGGGTCTGGACTCTCCTCAGAAGAACAGAAAGTTCCATAGGACCAAACTGCTGAAGGCTATGTGGCTCAGTTCTTTCAACAGCCACAAAATCTCTGGGGTTCATGAGTTAGGAAGGTTTTTATTTTATTTATTTACTTATTTATTTATTTATTTTGGTTTTGGGCTACACCCAGTAGCGCTCAGGGGTTACTCCTGGCTCTATGCTGTGAAATCACTCCTGGAAGGCTCGGGGGACCTTATAGGATGCCGGGACTCGAACCACTGTCCTTCTGCATGCAAGGCAAACGCCTTACCTCCATGCTATCTCTCCAGTCCCACATTTGTTTTTTCTAACTTAGGAAGTTTTAAGGCAACAAAACCTACAATAATATTTTAGCTTCTTTAGGAAACTTAGTTGTGTGTTTTTTTTTTAAATGATTCTTAGTTGGCTTTTTCTTTTTTAAGTGGGAGCAAATGAAAGAGACTTTTCTCCATCAATCGTTTCCTCAGTGGGCAAGATTCTACCACATATTTTCTGGGGTGACCAAAGAGCTTAAGAAATTATTTTTGGCTCCCACCAATGAGTCATTCAATGGTGGAGCACGGATGAGACAAATTGAAATGAGAGAGAGAGAGAGAGAACAAAAGTAAGAAAGAGAGAAAGCCGCCGGGAAGAAAAAAAGTGAAATTAGTATGGAGAGGGAGCCTGAACTTCTGAGTTTTCTGTTTCAACGTTTTTGTGCTTTCCACAACAAAAACAAAAAAGGCTGCGACTGTTTGGGCAGAGTTGGCACAGCGACTGGGGGCTTTGTCAGAGGGTCTGAACAGTGTCCAGTCTCCACCCTCCCGGTTGCCAAGTGGGCACCAAGCGGGCTCAAAAGGAATGGACCTTCTGGACGACGGTTGCAAAGATTTTGGTCTACTTAAGAGCAGCGGACACAGACTCTTCACAACTGAGATTGCCAGGGTTGGGGCTCCCTGTTTCTACTGTCCAATTTGAGGGGCTGAGGAGATTGTATGGGGGTGGGGGTGCCCCGGAGGGGGGGCAGGTAAGGTGCCTGGTTCTGGCCTCTCCCAGCAAGGGAGATGGTACCCTGAGCACAGAGCCAGGAGTCGGCGCTGAGCACTGCTGCATGTGGCTTGAATGCCCCCAAAGCTCACAAAATCATTTATGAGTTCTAATGTGGTGTTAGATAGCAACTTCAAGGACACACACCGGGTTTTTTTTTTATATATAATTTTTATTGTGACCAATGTGAATTCCAAGTCTTTCACAGTTGTATTTCAGACACATAGTGACATGAATTAGGGCCATTCCCATCACCAGTGTTGATGTCTCTCCTCCTCTGTTCCCAGCATGCATCACATACCATCCCCTTGCCGCCTGGACTGCTAGAGTAAGGGGCCCCTTTTATGTATAGCTTGTTGAGTTTGGGTCTCTTGAGTCTATTGCTTTTGACTTTGGTTTGTGCATTTAGGTTTGACCATCTTTTATGTCTATTCAATGCTCCTGAGACCGCTTGGCTCGTGGATCTCATCCACTTTTTTTTCTTCTCAATTTGTGAGGCAGAAAATGATTTAAGTTCTATGGTAAGGACACACACTTTTTTTGGGAAGAGGGCCACATCTGGTGGTGCTCAGGGGTTACTCCTGGCTCTGTGCTCAGAAATCACTCCTGGCAGGCTCGGGGGACTCTATGAGATGCCAGGGATTGAACCCGGGTCTGTCATGCATACAAGGCAAATGCCCTGCTGCTGTGCTATCTCTCTGGGCCCAAGGGCATACACTTTGAAGGTTTTCCTGGGAAATTAAGAGTTGGGATGAACACAAGCTGTCTGGGGAGATATTGTGAATGCAGAATAAAAACTGTCCCACTGCCAGGCTAAAGCTATTTCCACAACAGGTTTCTGAATGTCAAGATTCAACTGTTAAACGTGTTCTCTAGTTATTCCTGATAAAAGCATCTTGTTGGATGTCTAGAAAATAGAGATGATGTCATCAACTTATTACATAAAAGAGGCTATTTTGTTTTATTTATTTATTTATTTTGGTTTGGAGGCCACACTTGGCAGTGTTCAGGGATTACTCCTGGCTCTGTGCTCAGGGATCACTCCTGGCTGACTCGGGAGACCATCTGGGGTGCTAGAGATCAAACCTGGGTTGGCAGTGTGCAAGGCAAGTGCCCTAACCGCTTGTAAGTGTCCTGTTCCCTGCCCCTATCTCCCTGCCCCCAAAATGATCTTTTATTTGAGGGGTCACCCTCACTGATATTCAGGGATTACTCCTGGCTCTGCACTCAGGAATTACTCCTGGCAGTTCTTGGGGGACCATATAGGTCATAGTGGTCAGGTGCCACATGTGGCTCTTTCCACTTTTTAAAGCAGTTCTTCTGTGTGCCGGGTGGTCGCTCCAGGAGTCAGGACTCTGGTCCTAGCCTCTGTCAGTGCGCGCCCTGTGTGGCTCTCAAAATAAATTTCAGTCGTGGTTTTGACGAGATTTGGCTCCATTTAAAAAAAAGGTTGCCAACCACTGATATAGGATACTAGGGATTGAAACTGGGTCCACCATGTTTAAGTCAAGCACCCTCCCAACTGTATTGTGACTCTGCCCCCTGTGAATCTACTTTCTTTGTCTTATTATTATTATTATTATTATTAATATTATTATTATTATTATTTGGATTTTGGGTCACACTCAGTGAAGTTCAGGGGCTACTCCTGACTATCCATTCAGAATTCGCTCCTTGTTTGGGGGACCATATGAGACCCTGGGGATTGAATCCAGGTCTGTCCAGGATCAGCCGCCCGCAAAGCAAATGCCCTACCACTGCGCCATCGCTCTGGCCCAAACTTTCTTTGTCTTTTTAAGTTTTGGGGCCACAGCTGATGGCACTCAGGGGTTACTCTTTGTTCTGCACTCAGAATCACTCCTGGCAAGCTTTGGGGGACCATCTGGGATGCCAGGAATCGAACCCGGGTCTGTCCTGGGTCGATCGCATGCAAGGCAAACACCTTACTGCTGCACCTTCCTTCAACTCAGGGTCAACTTTCAATGCCCCCAAGACCCAATTAATTTTTATTTATTTATTTTTTTTTGATATTTGGGTCACACCCGGCAGCACTCAGGGGTTACTCCTGGTTCTACACTCAGAAATCACTTCTGGCAGGCTCAGGGGACCAGATGGGATGCCGGAATTTGAACCACCATCCTTCTGCATCTACTGCAAATGCCCTACCACTGTGCTTTTTCTCTGGCCCCAAAAAGACTAATTGGAGCTCAGGGTCTACTTTCAATGTCCCCAAGCCCCAATTAGTCTTTTAGCTCTACCCGGAGGCCCCACTGCAGTGAGGTTAGTCTGCATATCGTATGAAAGGTATGTTATAAGGAGGAGATCCTTTACCTGTTAGTAGATCCTGTATGCCAGAAGGAAGCTTGTCTGTCATAGGGGAACAAAGGAAAACCCACATATTGCTTCAGGGTATTTACCAAGAGATTGGAGGAATCCGCTTAGGGCAGAGAATTCATGAAATAGTTCAAAATAAAAGCAATGGGTTAAGGGAGATAATACAAGTGGGGACTGGATGCTTGCCTTGTCTTGTGGCTGATCTGAGTCCACCCCTTGGTACCTCAAAGGTTCTCCTAAGTCCCACCAGGAGCGACACCTGAAGACAGACCCAGATGTGAGCCCTGAGCACTGCAGGGTGTGCCACGAAACCAAAATAAAAGAAGATAAAGCCTGTGTTTTTCGTGTTGCTAACTCCATGAAATGGACTTTGTCCAGTCCCTCTGGGCAAAGTGGTATAAAGATTCTGGTTCCAGGGTAAAAATTATTTAAGGAAAAAAAGTCCCCCTTTGAATCTTTACTTAGTAAATTAATTTTTGGGGGATTTTTGGCCACAATTAGCAGCACTCAGGAGTGACTCCTGGCTCTGCACTCAGAAATCTCTCCTGGTGGTCTCAGAGGCTCATATGGGATGCCGGAGATCAAACCCAGGTCTGTCCTGGGTCAGACAAAAATAGCTCCTGGCAGGCATGGGGGACCATATGGGATGCCAGAATTCGAATCAACCACCTTAGGTCCTGGGTCGGCTGCTTGCAAGGCAAACACCATTGTGCTGTCTCTCCGGCCCCAGAATCTTTAAAATTTTAATGTTTCCCTCAGCATCCCTGTCCGTGTGACTAAGAGTCCAATGGCCACACCGCTGTGCCCTGCGATATTATTTACCAAAATGCCCTTTAAGGTTTTATCTTTCAGTCCAAGGATCTCCCCAAGAAAAAGGTTCACTAAAACATGGAGCGCAGAGCTAGTGCAGGGGATGATCTGTATGCCCTGCCTACAGTAATCCCAGCACCCCAAGTTTTCCCCCAAAGTGACCCAAACCCCTTTTCCCTTATAATATCAGCACAAAATCCACACCCCCTTCCCTTCCACCAAAGGTAGCTCAGGTTGGAAAATGTTGGGAATTCAGAAATGCCTTAGGCTTAAAATGAAAAGGATCCTTCCTTGCCAGGGAAGGTCAGATCCTGTCTATCGCCCCCTTGAAACTCCACCCTCCCTCCATTCCACACCCTAGAACATTTTACTCTTTTATCTGCTTACCAGCATGTTTACAAGCAAGCAAAGTAACTGGCTTAATACAAGACTCTGCCCTTCCCTTGTCCTGAGCTTAGGTGGTCTGGGGAGCTCCCTCTCAAGAGCCAGAGGACGAGGTCCAGCTTTAGGTCATTTAAACCCCAGACTTTTCTCCACATTGAAGTTTCATCATTTAATCGGCTTCGTTGAGACCAACGAAAAGCAAAGCTGGGTGAGCAGGCATCCCGGCTCCAAGCCTGGAGCAAGGCCTACACACCTGAAGTAATAATATCTTTATCTGGGTTGCCCCTGGCTGGTCCAGTCCAATTTTCTGGGGTGGAACTTCCATCTCTATGTCTGGACAATGCAACTGCCAGCACACCCCCACCCTACCCCCCGCCCCCAAGCACCCTGGATTCCTGGAGATCCCTTCAAAGACAAACACAAACCAGAAACAGGCTGGAGCTAAAAGAAGCAGATAGTAAGGGCATGGAATGATAGCACAGTAGTTCGGCGTTTGCCTTGCACACGACCGACCGTGGACAGACCCAGTATAGATCCCCAGCATCCCATATGGTCCCCTGAGCCTGCCAGGAGTGATTTTTGAGCTCAGGGCCAAGAGGAACCCCTGTGTGCTGCTGGGTATGGCACCCCAAAAAGAGGTTGGTAGTATTTATATATAATATATAGATAATAATTATATATGCAGTGTGCAATATTTACATATTATATACAAATAGTTATATAGGCAGTGGGTACCCTTAGACATATATACAGATAATCATAGATGGTAAATATTTATAGAGAGAGAACACATAGATAACCATTTATACGCAATAGTATTATACATTACATACAGATAACATACAAGATAATACTTATATATTATAAGTATATAATGTTATGTATACGTATTATATATAATTACATATATAATATATATTACATATATATGTATTTTATATGTGTTAAATATTCTATACAGATATTACGCACAGATACTATATAAGCGGGTAATATATTATTTACAGATAATATTGTATACTGATATTATATAAGCAGCAGATATTTCATTATACGCAGGTCATGTGTGCAGCAGATATGTATAGATTCTATGGAGACAGTTCTATACAGAGGGTACCACTATATATACATACAGATAACATACAAGATAATACTTATGTACAGTGGATGATATATCTTGTATACAGATATCACACACAGAAAAAGAGATAGCAGCAGATAATATATTTTATACAGACAATATTCATATAATAATCTGTAAGCAGCAGATATGTATTAAACAGATAAAATGTGCGGCAGATATGTCCATATCCCCTAGAGACGAATTAGACAGCGGATGACACTTGTATAGGGCATACACGATGTCCCGGATAATCATTCCATCCAGTGGAGAGACAGTCGCTCGCTTTGCGAAGGCGTCTGGCCGCGGCGGCGTGTCCCGCGCGGGCCCCCGTCGGCGCGGGGCCTGAGCCTCGCCGGCCGCCGTAGGTTCCGACCTTCCCAACATGGCCGCCCGCTCGGCCCTTCCGGGACCCGGCCCGCGGGGTCGCCGGCTCCGCCCCGGCCGGCCGTCAGAGCGCGGGGCCGGGCGGGCCGCGTCGCCAGTCCGGGCCGGGCGTCGCGGGCGTTGGCGGGGCGGCCGCGGGGCTCGGGGCTCGGCCATGTTCTCGCTCCGGCCGCCGCGACCGTCCTTCAGGTCCTACCTGCTGCCGCCCCAGGTAGAGGCGCCCGAGGGCCCGGGTTCGGGGGATCGGGGGCGCTGGGGGGGACCCAGGCGCTGGGTGCTATTTCTGTGCAGATGGTATCTATTTATAAATGCATATATATCTATAAGCAAACCTATGCACGCGTGCATTCATAAATACATCCGTCTGTGCATGCACTTATGCATATATTTTATATATTCGTAAAGAAATATTATAAATGCATCTATATCTATAAGCAAATCTATTTGTGCATGCATGTATGCATATAGTTTATAGATTCGTGAAGAAATACTATGCATGCATCTCTATCTATAAGCAAAGCTATTTATGCATGCATTCATAAATAGATCTGTTTGTGCGTGCACTTATACACATATTTTATATATTCGTAAAGAAATAGTATGCATGCGTATATATTTATAAGCAAAGCTGTTTATGCATGCATTCGTAAATAAATCTATTTGTGCATGCATTTATACATATATTTTATATATTCACAAAGAAATATATATATTTATATATATATATATTCATGAAGAAATATGTAACATATATTTCATACGTTTATGAATAAATATATAAAATATATATTTGTATATATTGCATACCCATTAGCATAGAAGATAATACTTATATACAGCGCATAATTTATATTATGTATAGGTGTATGTATGATATATAATATACAGTCACCCAGGGCCCACCCCTGGGGCCCCCACACCCCACCCTGCGAGGCCCCGAGCACCCCCTGATGATGCCGCCTGATGATGCCGCCTCCTTCCTTCCTTCTCTTCCTCCTCCTCCAGGCCGACGACCAGGCCGGCAACTCCGAGCCCAAGATCAAGAAGCTGGAGCCGGTGCTTTTGCCAGGTACAAGGTAGCCTGCCCAGGGGACCAGCTGACTGACTGAGTGATGGCAGAAGGAGGGGAGACAGGGCCCAGGGTCACTCACCCTTGTAGAGGGTCTTGGACCTATCCAGGACATCTCCCTGCCCCACCCCATTTCCTTTGGGTTTCCCCCCCAAAAAAACACACAAAAATTTTTTCCTTCCATGCAATTTTTATATATATCTATATGTCCATAATCAGATCTTTATTTAAGCACCGGGATGACCAGCTTGTTTGTCATCGGGGTCCAGTTATAGAAAGGAACACACCCCCCTCCCTCCACCAGGGTGCAACGCCCCACCACCCATGCCAGCGCAGTCTTACAGCAAAAGTTTTTTTTCTCAGTGCCCTTTTGAGCTGCCTGCAACCTTGGAGCTGAATGACTAACACCCTAGCTTTCTCTTTTAGCAAGGAAAGGCCACTTTCACTCCCTCTGGGCGTTTTGGGCTCCTAACTTGAGCGTGCGGAACTCTGGCAGGGACTTTGGCAAGGACTTTGGCAGGCCGTGTTTTTTTGGGGGGTGGTTGCTGGGAAAGGCTCCTCCGCTGTGTTTGCAGATTGGGCTGGTTTGGGTGTTTTCAAAACACAAGGAAGCAAGGGAGGGAGTGAGTGAGTGGCCTAGTGGTCACAGTCACAGCCCCTGGGGGTGTGGGTGTGGATTCGGGACAGTGGAGGCGGGCAAGCGGAGCCTCTGGTGCTGGGTGTGGTGCTGGAACCCTGCAATCCTGTCATTAACAGCATTGTAAAACTGGTGCCTAAGTCGAAATTGAAGGGCAAGAAATAGTACAGTTGCTCCCAGCGGGCACGGTCCACATTTGGGACTGGGACAGTTCTGTCATGGGTTCTTGTGTTGTTGGTTTTTTTGTTTTGTGTTGTGACTTTTTTTTTAATATTTTGGAGATGGTGTGCACACCTGACTGTCCTCTGGGCTTCCTTCTAGCTCTGCTCTTAGGAATTATTCCTGGCAGGCTTGGGGGACCCCGTGGGATGCCTGGGATTGAACCTGGGTTAGCTGCAGCCGGTTCCTGTGCCTTTTTCTTTTTAATAGTGTCTTTATTTAAGCATCATGATTATGATTGTAGTTAAGTTTCAGTCATAAAAAGAACACCCCCTTCACCAGTGCAACATTCCCACTACCAGTGCCCTCGGTTTCTGTACTTTTTAACAGTTGTCTCCTAGTGTTATAGCCAAAACCGGTGTAGATTGATTTATATATTTATTTGTTTACTTATGCTAAGGGAAGTTGGAGGCAAAATTTTTCTCCCGGTGAGACTCTTTTGCTTAGAACAAAGTTGACCTTAGGGGATCTAGATGGTAAAGAAAGGGACTGGCAGTGGTCGGTCTGTGAGGGATGGAAGCCCTGGTACAGGGAACTGGACACTTGCTTTGCAGTCAGCTGACCAGGGTCTCATGCCTTACAGCCCCTAGAGACTTCCAGTAGTGACCCCCCTGAGTACAGAGACAGGAGTAAGCCCTGAGCACTGCTGAGCGTTGCCTCGCCACCCCTCCCCCAGTAAAAAATTGAAAAAATTTAGAAGTATTTATTTGGCATTTTGAACTGTGTAGCAGTTGCATGCAAATTAAACAAAGCCACCAGTTTGCTATGATCACAGATACTTGGGGAAGCCTGTTTTGACCTGAATAGAACCATCCGGCCTGTGGGAGTTGTCTAAACATTTTTAAAGTCTTGTCATGGGAGCCGGGAGGTAGCTGAAAGGTGCGACATATTCCTGGGGTGGTTCTCAGCCTCTGGGTGCAGCTGGGGAGCACCCCCCCCCCAAATGTTCCATCGTTGCTCAGTGCTAAGTCTCCCAACACGAGATTGTGAGAGGCAGCAATGGGGCGACAAATCAGGAAACTTAAGATTCTGTATTTGCTACTTGGAAAGTTTTTTGGTTTTTTTTGCTACTTGGAAAGTTTTTTGGGTTTTTTGCTATTTAGAAAGTTTAGATTTTAAGCACTTTTGAAAACATCCACCAGCGCTTTCCTACTGTCAGTGCTAACTTGCAGAAGTTTTTACTTTACTATTTATTTATTTTGGTTTTGGGAGCTACGCTCAGTGGTGCTCAGGGCTTCCTCCTGGCTCTTTGCTCAGGAATCACTCGTGGCAGTGCTCAGGGGACCCTTTGGGATGACGTGGTCAAACCTGAGTCAGCCACTGCAAGTCAAGTGACCTGCCTGCTGTCTTATTCCGCCACCACCACCGCCCACCCGCCCCGCCTGTGAGCTGCTCAACTGGGCTTCCTCATCTGTGCCTGAGCAGGCCCTGTTAGGCTGGTGGTGGGCAGCCCTTCACTTTGTGATCTGAAGCTGATCACCAGCATGGCCCTCGGTGCAGACGCTAGCACCTATCCGCTGTTAGGGGGTATCTGAGTCCCAAAAGCCACATGTGGCCGTTGGAGCCATTTGCAGGATTTGCGGATAACTCCTCTTTCCCCCTGCTTTGTCTCCCAACCTTCCGTTTTCTCTTTCCTGATTTGGAGGCCACATCCAGCAGTTCTTGAGCCAGGCACCCGAACCCCTGAACTCTCCTTCCTCTCCCTGACCCACCTTTCTCACCGAGTAGTTGGTCTGTCCCCTGGCCCCGCCTTCTTCACCAAGCATCATGGACTCTCCTTTCCCTCATCTTCCTCTCTGCTCTCCCTGGCCTTCCCACGCATATGACTCTTGTGTGGCACCAGAGCCTGTTGCTGGGATTCCCACTTGTCCTGGTCCCGTGTCATGCTCTGAGGACCTGCAGGTGTGTCTGGCTTGCTGAGATCAGCAGGTGGGAGTCATGGGTTTGGCCAGAGATCCGGGGCCCAAGCCAGGCGAGGTCTCTCGGAGATTCTAGCCAGGTCACCCGGGCAGCCGTTCGAGGAACAAGCAGCGATTGTTCAGAGATGCCACCGACCCTGGGGCTTGACAGGAGGCCCTCTTTCAGGATATCCTACTTGGTGTGTCCCCAGTTTGAACTTGAAAGGCCCGAACCCCAGATCAGCTGTCCACGTGTGTCTCTGCCGCCAACTTGACTTGGAGCTTTTGGGACTGACTGTGAGCCCAGCTTCACCTTTCTTTTTTCTCTTTCGTTTTTGTTTTTGGGCCATACCCAGAGGCGCTCAGGAGTTCCTCCTGGCAGGCTCAGGGGACCATATGGGAGGCCAGGGATCGAACCCGGTTCTGTCCTGGGTCGACCATGTGCAAATAAATGCTCTACCACCACTGTACTATCACTTCGCCCCCTCACACCCCAACCCATGTTCACCTTTCTTTTTTTTCTTTTTTTTTTTTTTTTTTTTT
>PVKC010038266.1:0-12798 GCA_004027635.1 Crocidura indochinensis
AAGAGAACAAAAAATAAAAGTAGAACATAAAGACACTGAATATTAGGGAAAGAGTGAGGAAAATATGGAAATGAGTAATTAGGGGGCTGGGCGGTGGTGCTGGAGGTAAGGTGCCTGCCTTGCCTGCGTTAGCCTTGGACGGACCACGGTTCGATCCCCCGGCTCCTATATGGTCCCCCAAGCCAGGAGCGACTTCTGAGCGCATAGCCAGGAGTAACCCCTGAGCATCACTGGGTGTGGCCCAAAAACAAAAAAAAAAAACAAAAAAAAAAAAAGGGAAATGAGTAATTGGTTCATTCTGTTTACTTCCTATTTCTTTCTAGCAAGGGTACAATGTTCAGGCTCCTTCAGTTGCTGTGACAGACATATTCTAACTGGAACAAGAAAAGCAAATACTTTTTTCTAACTTACAAAACTGTGATGTTATGTATGTGTGCGTGTATGTATGTACAGCACACCCATAGTTACATATGAACTCAGATCCACAAGATTAGGAGCCAACTCCATATCTCAGCTCAGTATTTCTCTGTATTGTTCCACTCCCATGAAGATTATTTCCCCCTGGTGACCTTTGCTATGTCCAGACTCACTCCCCTTATAGATTAGCATCTGCTGCTTTTCTAAGAAATGTAGTATAAACCCTCGAATTGCATCGTGTTCACTTGGACTGTGTCATCTCTCCTCTCCTTGAAATAACTTGGTGTGAATGGTCTGATAGGCTAAAACATGAAGCTGAGGGCCAAGGCCAACCCTGCTCAAAACAGAGTCAAGTGGGGCCAGAGTGGTGGCACAAGCGGTAGGGCATTTTCCTTGCATGCATTAGCCTAGGACAGACTGCGGTTCGATATCCCTGGCCATCCCATATGGTCCCCTAAGCCAGGAGCAATTTCTGAGTGCTTATCCCAGGAGTAACCCCTGAGTGTCACCGGGTGTGACACCCCCCCAAAAAAAAACAGTAAAGAGTAGGACACGAGGGATGTTTCTCAAATAAAAGGGAAGTTCTTTTCAAAGTAAAAGGAAGAAAATCACAAAGTTCAATCTGACTTTATCGGGGTTATGACCATGTCTATAGAAAGGAAAAAAAAATGAAAAGAGAGAAGTAAGAAATTACTTAAAGGCTTTTAACAAAATATGGGCTGGAGTAAAAGCCATAGGAACCCAAGATTTCCAGGAAATATGTTAATATTGTTAGCTCTAGACTGCTGTGGCTAGTCATAGTTCGGTTGCGTTAGAGAACTTCTTTGAATTCCCTCTAGGATAGTGGGTGTATGAATGGTGTACAGCAAAATATGAACAAATGAGAGACTACATAAGGTTATGCAGGAAAATAAGGTGTTCTCTAATGCAACCAGACCAAAATTCGCAGCAGCAAATGTGCCCCATGTTGTGTTCCACATATGTGAGACTCCCACATAACCTTGTGTGGTCTCTTATTTCATATTTCTCCATCCGTGCATCCAGTCTCCTAGAGGGAACTCAAAGAAGTCCTCTAACATAACCAGACCAAAGGCAGCCACAGCACTGGATTTTTTTTGGGGGGGTTGGTTTTTGGGTCACACCAGGCAACGCTCAGGGGTCACTCTTAGTCTATGCTCAGAAATTGCAACTGACAGACTCGGGGGACCATATGGGATGCCAGGATTCAAACCACTGACCTTCTGCATGCAAGGCAAATGCCTTACCTCCATGCTATCTCTCTGACCCCATGCTGCACTGGAATTAAGATCCAACCCACAAAGACAGCTAGGAGATGAATTAGTAATGCAAATACAGAGGAGTTTATTACCAGCATGCTGAGGCCACATCTCTCCCAGGTGGTAACCACAAGCAGGGCTTGCAAGCCCTTTTATAGGACTGCTGAGGCTTCAAGCTAGGGGTAAATTATGGGTTCTTAGTATATGCTGTGTCAACCAAGTTTAAACTAGTTGGTTGAAGTAGCAGAGGAGGGGCCCAGACACCTCATGGATACCTATGACCTTGGGTATTGCTAGTTTAACTTTCCAGGTACGTATCCTCAAAGTTCCTGGAACTGACTTCTGGCCTATTCCCTTCTGCCACATATTTGAGGCCTGTCATGGCAGTCCCTATGTCTAAAGCAAAGCACGGTTACATAAGTGAAACAGCAGAAGTTAATTCTAAACTTACATTCCCTTCTAACAATATTAGTTCACATTTACTCTAATGTGCACAAACCTGATTTAATTATATAATTTACATATATTATCCTGTGGAATATTCATAGTCAACTTATAAATACATCATAGTCAATTATGAATCATGCTTTACACTTTACTTTTGAGGAACATGAGGCTTATGATTAAGAAATGTAGGGCCCGGAAAGATAGTACAGTGGTGTTTGCCTTGCAAGTAGCTGATCCAGAACCTAAGGTGGTTGGTTTGAATTCCAGTGTCCCATATGGTCCTCCCGTGCCTGCCAGGAGTGATGTCTGAGCAGATAGCCAGGAGTAACCCCTGCGCACCACCGGGAGTGGCCCCAAACCCAAAAGAACAAAAAAAGAAAAAAAGAAATGTGCCTGGGGGCTGGAGAGATAGCATGGAGGTAAGGTGGTAAGGTGTTTGCCTCGCATGCAGAAGGATGATGGTTCAAATCCCGGCATCTCATATGGTTCTGCATGCCTTCCAGGGGCTATTTCTGAGTGTAGAGCCAGAAGTAAGCCCTGAGTGTTACCAGATGTGACCCCCCTCTCCAAAAAAAGAATGTGCCTATGGGGCCAGAGTGGTGGTGCAGCAGTAAAGCATCTTCCTTATGCACACTAGCCTAGGACGGATCGTGGTTTGATCCCCCAGCATCGCAGGAGTGATTTCTGAGTGCATAGCCAGGAGTAACCCCTGAGCGTCACTGGGTGTGGCCCAAAACCAAAAAAATAAATGTGCCTACAAGCAATAGAGGGATAGTTCAGTGATAAAGTATTTGCTTTACATGTGTCTGTTCCACTTTAATCCCAGGCATATTCCCTGAGCACAGACCCAGGAATGAGCACTGAACACCAAGCAAGTTATTGGACAACCATGTAGTTCCTAGGCTTAGAATTTGTCCAAGGTGTGTGTGAACACAAATGTGCACTCACATGTTTGCTATTCCTTCCAACAGTGCAAAAGGCCACCAAGGCCACGGGAGGCTGAGGGAAGTCAAGGAATGAACCCCAGACTCTATTCCACACTGAGCTCTAGCCCCTTGAGCTGTTCCTCTGCCTGGAGTACATACTCTATACCAGGCTGCTCTGCCCCCTCTAGGAACAGGGGGTGATTTACTCCCATGCTGATGTTTCTGAACCTTGAGCACTTGTTATTGTTTAATGTCTGTTTGTGACTTAAAGTGAAGCAGAAAATTAGGCAGAAATTAGACGGTATAACTTCTTCTAGTTGTTGAGCAGGGATGAAGAGGCCATAAAGCATGAATTTAGAATAAGGACAGAATAAGTCTGAAGAGGCTGCAATGAACATGAATTGGGAAGTCACAGAAATAGTAAATCAAGGTCTGTTTAGTACTTAAAATAAATTATACTACCCAACCATTGCTGTGCCATTTATAGGAATTTCTATATTTCTATAAGGAATGGACAGAAAGCTCACTAAAATGTCATACTCTTAGTGTGTATAGCTGTTCATTGATCCCTCATGGATTTTAACCAAAAGGCCCACTGTGGAAGTTTCACCCTTGTGAGGAAAGTAGGGGAAATTCCGTAGAGAAATTTTTGAGATTCATATTATGGTACTGACATTATATTTCCTTCATATTATTTGGTCTAAAATTAATTCTCCCTTCTGCTGGTATTCACAGGCAAAATATGCCCTTATTAAAATCCTCAACCTGGATGATTTTCAGCATCAAATTAAATACAATATTTCGTTTCTCTCTCTTCAAATTGCCTGTGAACTTCTGCTTCTGGGAACCAAGGGTTTGGCTAGAATGCAAATTTTGGGCTATTGACTCTTCCCAGGTATTGAGAATTGCTTCCTTGTAAACTTAGCTCCCTACTTCACCTCTACCTCTAAAATGATAGTCTCTCCCATTATTATTATTGTTGTTGTTGTTTGGTTTGGTTTGGTTTGGTCACACCCAGCAGCACTCAGGGGTTACTCCTGGCTCTACGCTCAGAAATTGCTCCTGGGGCTGGCACGGTGGTGTTAGAGGTAAGGTGTCTGCCTTGCCAGCGCTAGCCTAGGACAGACCACGGTTCAATCCCCCAGCGTCCCATATGGTCCCCCAAGCCAGGAGTAACTTCTGAGCACATAGCCTGGAGTAACCCCTGAGCGTTACTGAGTGTGACCCCCCCCCCAAAAAAAAAAAAAGAAAAGAAAAGAAATTGCTCCTGACAGGCTCGGGAACCATATGAGATGCCGAGGTTTGAACCACCATCCTTCTGCATGCAAGGCAAATGCCTTGCCTCCATGCTATCTCTCAGACCCCGAGCCTCTCCCCTTAAAAATAAGGATTCCTGCAGAATTCCCATATTCTCACTAATCCTTTATTTTACTTCTGAGGCTAGCTTAGCAGGAACTGCTTTGAGATGTTAAACTTAACCTTCTCCTTTGTAACTCAGAACTTTTACTGTTTATTCCCCTAGCCTGATGTATTATTTTATTATTTTATTATTAACTGTGCTTTGTACTTGTAAACATTCTTCTCATACCCATGACTAGCATTTACCCCTTATAAAACTCCTATCTTGAAGATTAAAGTTAGAATGCTGTTCTCCACATACATTTGTGTGTGCTCTCATTTCTTATTTCACCAACCATGCATCCACTCTCATCAAGAGGATGCAAAGAAGTCCTCTAATCCATCTGGACCCCAAGAGCTAGTCAGCGGCAAACCATTGTATAAATTAAATGAATACTGTCCCCTCACCCAATCATGTATAATGTTTAAATACTCTGTGGATTCAGGACTTGATGCTTTTTGGCAATAGCCAGGTCAAATATACATCTGAGTATATGAGTCTCCCTCATCCCTCTCCTGTGCTGCTTGTTCTGTAACAAAAGTACCATGTGACTATTTCTTTTTTTGTTTGTTTGTTTTTGTTTTTGTTTTTGGGTCACACCCGGCAGTGCATAGGGGTTACTCCTGGCCCCATGCTCAGAAATTGCTCCTGGCAGGCACGGGGGACCATATGGGGTACCGGGATTCGAACTGATGACCTTTTGCATGAAAGGCAAACGTCTTACCTCCATGCTATCTCCCGGACCCCACGTGACCATTTCTGTATAATAAATTGCAAGTTTTTGATGCCCACTAACTTAGAGAGAAAATATTTTATTTGTACATTTTGATTTTTTCTGATAGCTAGAATTCAAAGTTTTGATGCCTCTGAGTCAAAGTAAGGGCCTCATTATTAAATAAAGAATAAGGATCTCTTTAAGCAATAGGACTTTGTATTTCAGGCAGCCTGGGAAATATTTATTCCTCTGATTTAGATCTATGACCATTTAGTCTGACAAGATTTGGGACTATTTCAAAGCTTTCTGGTGTCCACAGGTCTTTTAGGAGATGGAAGGCCTATTCTAAAAGATGCTTCTAAATGCTTCTGAGATTATAAAAAGTCTGACCTTTAGGGAGTTAAAGTTAGCAGCAGATTGTTTTTGCATTTCCTACTAAACTACATTCCTTTGGCTTGTTTAGAAAGCTCCTTTTCAACAGACATTAAAATCCAAGGCCAGCATTTGCACTACAGTTCTCACAGGGATCATTTCTCTGCTTTTATTCTTTTATAACAGTTAAAGTGAATCATGAAACAAAATCACAGCTCATTTCTGCAAGGTCTGGTTGTGGAATGGTGAATGATTTATAGCTCTGGGGGAATTTTGGGTTGTCAGTTGGTTCATTTGTTCCTTGCTTTTGTTGTTTGCTTGATGGGGCTCAGCACTGCATGGACTGGATTGTGATACAGTTGGTTATGGTGTGCCAGACATCATTTGTTGTGGTGCAATAAATCACAAATGACTTTGCCACCAGTTGGCTCTTGCAGTCTGATGCTTACAATAGATACATTCTACCCTAATTTTTTAACTGGGAGGGTGGTGGGGGAGGAGGTTAAATTTTCTCCTATGTTCTTTGTTGTTGATATTGTTGTTGTTGTTGTTGTTGTTTGGACAGGGCCACATCCAGAGATAGTTAGGGGATACTCCCAATTCAGTGTTTTGCTGTCACTCCTAATGATACTCAGAAACACACAGAGCTGCCTCATACTGATACCACCAGAGATCAAACTCAAGACTTCATACTAGCAAGGCAGGAACTTTCTGTCATTGAGTTATCTCTTGGGCACCAAGAAGATATTATTTTAAAATGCATTTGCACTGTGCTCGCTTCAGCAGCACATATACTAAAATTGAAACGATACAAAGAAGATTAGCATGATCCCTGTGCTAGGATGATACGCAAATTTGTGAAGCGTTCCATATTTTTAAAAAATGCATTTGCACTGAAAGGTCATATGCTGTATTCTGCTTAAGAAGTGGCAATTGGGCCAAAGAGATAGTACAGTAGTACAGTTGCTTTCCTTTAGGAAACTGATTTAGGTTCAAACCCTGGAACCACATATGGTCCTGGAGCACTGCCAAGAGTATTCCCTGAGTGCAGAGCCAGGAGTAAGTAAGCTCTGAGCAGAGATATTAGTGGCCCCAAAACTAGAAAGAAAATCAATAGATGAGAAACATTATTTGTGATGTAATTCCATAAGAATTAAACGTTGCATAGAGAAGCTCAAAAGGAGGTGTTGCTATGAAAACAGAATACTTGTCTGTAATTAGTACCTAGAGTTCTTTCAATGAAAGTTTTAGCTCAAAACCACCTCTTTGTGATTGTCAAACCTGATAAACATCCTGTTTAACTGAAATGCTTAGAGCAGCTTTTTGCCAGGTGACCACTAGGTGGCAGGGCAGCACCATTCCTCTCGAGACCACCAATCTGAAAAATTTTATAAAACCGGTTCTAAAAATTATGAAGTCAAACGTCACTCTTCCTTCTTAGGTGCTCTTTCTGTTCTAAAAGTAGCATGTGTTTTTCATCGAAAGTTTTAATAACATACTATGATAAAAGCTCAAAAGGAAAAAGCGTTACAGTCAGAAAAACCCACAGGACCCAGATCCCTTTCCTGAGAACGCAAGAACATTCTAACAGTTTCTGTAAATGTCTCCTGCACGGTGTCTATCCTTCCCTTCTTAATGGCATGTCTCTGACCTTTGTTCTCACTACCTCTCTCCATCCAACAAGCTGTCAGAAAAGATGAAGTCACGAAATTTTCTTATACATGGATATATATGGAATCTATTATTCTAAGTGAAATTAGTCAGAGAGAGAGAGAGAGAGAGAGAAAAACGCAGAATAGTCTCACTCATCTATGGGTTCTAAGAAACATTAAAGACATTGAAATAATTCCCAGAGTTGAGGGTAGGAAGGGCTGGCTCAAGATATGAAGCTCAGCACAAAGAGTGGTGAGTGCAGTTAGAGAAATATGCTGAGAACTAACTTAATAATGTCAGTAAATGAGGGATGTAGAAAGCCTGTCTCAAATACAGGAGGGGGCGGGGAGGGAAGAGATGGGGGCATTGGTGATGAGAAGGTTGCAATGTGAAGGAGGGCGTTCATGCTATGACTGAAACCCAAAATTATGTTTGTAAATCATGGTGTTTAAATAAAGAAATTATTTTTTAAGTTCTTTTAAAAGCAGTCAAATGAAAAAATAAGTAAAAAGAAAGAAGTTAAATGACTATACAATAATAACTAAAAGAAAAAAGACTCTCATCAACCTCATCCCATTGTCCTTTCTTCTTAGTTTCAGTTGTTTATAGTCCATTTCTACTACTGGTCTCTGAGCACCAAGTGGCCAAGAATTGTGTCCATGGACACGAAAGGAGTTTCCATGGCTTGGCTATTGTGAATAATACATAGATAACCATAAGAAGAGGGGCCGGAGAGATAACACAGTGGTAGGGCCTTTGCCTTATAGGCGGCAGACCCAGGACAGACCTAGGTTTGATTCCTGGCATCCCATATGGTCCCCCAAGCCAGGAGCGATTTCTGAGTGCAGAGCCAGGAGTAAACACTGAATGCTGCCAGGTGTGGCCCCCCCCAAAAAAAACAAAAATAAACATAAGAACAGAGTTACTTTTGAGGTTCAGATTTCTTTTGTGTATTATTGAAAAGGAAAAAGTTTAAAAAGTCTCTGCATATGCCCAGAAAGCCCCCAAAAGGTTAAGGTGACCTCAACTGAAAATTCACTGAACCTGTACAACCCGTTAACACAAAAATGTTTCAAATATCTGGCAAGGTACAAGGTGAAGGTGAAGAGAAAAATAATTTTTGTAATTAAAGTAAACACACTCTAGTGGGCCTAACTTAAAACCCACTTCTTTAAAGTAACTTATGTAAAAATGTTCTGATTGAATGTAGTAGAACAGATCATAAATTATAAATGCAAGTGAATTCGGCCCCTGAAGAGGCTTACTGATGGAGGGATGGAGAACGAGGTCTTTCCCCTCCAGTTCGGAGATCGAATCTACCACCCAGTTCAAGCAGCGGTTCTGAGGTGAATGAGGCAGGAAGAAATCCAAAAGGAAGCCAGGCTTCCGAAGAAAATAGCTCTTTATTCCTTGCCTAGGTCGAAGTCCCAAACGGCCTGGATATAGGCCAGCAAGAAAAAAGTCCCCCCACCCCCCCTTTTTCCACAGATACTTGCTTTTATCCCCCAGAATCAGGTACCATCCAATGGTAGAAGCAGAATCAGGTACCACTCTAGGGTGATGGCAGACTGCCAGGTCACACCCTAGGGTAGGGCACAATCACAGATCAGGGAGGGTCAGAAATGTTTACATACACACCATTACAGATCAGGTTAAGGTCATAAATGTTTACATACACACAATTACAGGTCAGGATAAGGTCAGAAATGTTTACATACACAACACATACACAACATGCAAGCATTAGTCTAACTAAAAGTAATTCAGAGCTTTTTGTTAATAATGCTATGATGGGAGCCGGGCGGTGGTGCTGGAGGTAAGTCGCCTGCCTTGCCTGCGCTAGCCTAGGACGGACCGCAGTTTGATCCCCCGGTTTCCCATATGGTCCCCCAAGCCAGGGGCGACCTCTGAGCGCATAGCCAGGAGTAACCCCTGAGCATCACCGGGTGTGGCCCAAAAACCAAAAATAAAATAAAATAAAATAATAATAATAATGCTATGATGCTTTGCTTTCTGTTGTTTAACTTGTGTTATCATTAATTGTTACACACCAGGTGTAAGAGACGGTTCTCTTAAATACAGAACAGTAAGAAACCTCCCAGGAACCTCTTCATAAGTCTTTTTCAGATACTTCCCAGAATCCCACAGCTCAGGTGGTCAGTGACGTGGATGAACTATCTGGTGACCTCAAAGGATGCGCCCCCCCACTCCTGCATATCCATCTGACTCAACTTCCTGGACCGAGAAAAAATAAAGATCACCTAATGTATCAGATGACATCATGGTGCTGTGAAACCACCGGTCAGTTGGGACTGGATCGTGCTAACCAGATTTGTAGTAAATCACTCTTCTTGAACAGCAGACGGGGGGTGGGTGGGGTGGGGGGGTGAGAGGGGGGCATAAAGGAACGCCTTGCATTGCCCTTAAAGTTTTTGATCTGGCCTCCCATTATTGTGTGCTAGTTCAGGTGCTGCCCCGAGTGCTATATTATGACTATGATTCCTTTAAGGCAAGGTTTAATAGCTGCTCCATTCAGTACCCTCGAGAACCAGTTTCCTTCACCCTGGCAGTCATCCTAAGGATGGGGGTAGCTGCTGGAATTGGAACAGAAACAGCTGCTCTGGTACAAGGAGACATAAGTTAGTCCAGTTAAAAACTGCTATCAAAAAAAGCCTTAAAATTTGCCATATCCAAATTTCAAAACTTTTTCACCTCCCTATTGGTCAGGTAAAACTCTTGGTACAGGGCTTCCGAGGCATACAAGGCAGTCTCTAGGATTAGAGACTGACATTAAAGAAAAGGAGAATGAAAAGGAAAAAGTTTAAAAAGTCTCTGCATATGCCCAGAAAGCCCCCAAAAGGTTAAGGTGACCACAACTGAAAATTCACTGAACCTGTACAACCTGTTAACCTGTCATTGTGTCTGTGATAAATGTTCCAAATGTTTCCTGAAATGTAAAAGTCACTAAACTTCCTGAAATAAATGGTCAAGCTGTGTTCTGTAAATTTTCCATTGTACTGGAGTGTTATAAAAGAACTGTTGGAATTGGGATCAGACTCTCAGCCTCTAGCCATGTGGCCATGCTGGGAGCCCAGGCATATATATATATGCTTGAACAATAAACCCCTTGCTTTTGCATGAACTTTGAGTCTTGATGTCTCTGAACAGCTCTCCGGTCCTTTCATTATACCCACAAGTGGGATAGCTGAGCTGTGTGATAATCCTAGTTATGGTTATTTAAAAGAAAATCTCACACTCTTCTACAACCTCTACACCAATTCATAGCTTCACCAAAAAGGCTTGGTTTCTCTCCAGATTCATACCAGCACTTTTCTTTCCTTTCTTTCTTTCTTTTGTTTTTTTTTTTTTGTTGTTGTTGTTGTTGTTTTTGTTTTTTGGGCCACACCCGATTATGCTCAGGGGTTACTCCTGGCTATTTGCTCAAAAGTTGCTCCTGGCAGGCACGGGGGACCATATGGGGAACCGGGGGATCGAATCGCAGTCCGTCCTAGGTTAGCGCAGGCAAGGCAGGCACCTTACCTGCAGCGCCACCACCTGGCCCCCTCCTTTCTTTATTTTTATCATCTTGGTAACAGCTATCCTAACAATTTTGGTTTTGATTTGCATCTTTCTATTGATGAATGACACTGGAAACATTGTTATATACTATTTTCTTTGGGGAAAATATCTATTCATTCAAGTCCTTTGCTACATTTTAAATAATCAACATGTATTTCATAGGTATCCTTTGCTAGAAATATAAATTTCAAATCTATATTTTCCAGGCTTTAGTTTGTTTTCTTATATTCTTGTGATTGTTGTTCTTAAGTCACATCTAGTGGTGCTGAGAGGTGACTCAAACTTTAGTGTTCACAGGGCCGTAGTGGTGGCACAGTGGGTAGGACATCTAGCTTGCACGTGGCTGGCCTAGGACGGATCACGGTTTGATCCCCTGACATCCCATATGGTCCCCCATGCCAGGAGTAATTTCTGAGTGCAAAAGCCAGGAGTAATTCCTGAGTATCACTGGGTGTGGCCAAAAACAAACAAACAAAACAACTTAGTGTTCAGGGGTAGCTCCTAGCATTCAGCAAACTATGTGATGCTGGGGATCAGACCCAGCTCACCTGCATATACCATCCTACTGAGTATGTACTAAGTTTTCACCAGCCTACTGAGTTATCTCTCTGGCCCTCCTTCACATTCTTTTAACCTTAATACCCTTAATGTTTTCAATGTCCTTCAATATCTTAATGTTCTTAATATCCTCAATGTCTTCACCTCTCCACCCTAATGTCCTCAAAATCCACAGAGCAAAACCTTTGAAGTTTAATGACATCCAGTTCATCAATGTTTTCCTTCATACATTATCCTTTTAGAGTGGGAGGGGCAGCACCCAGGCAGTGCTCAGGAGACCTGAGGGCCCTAACTGGAGATTCTCATCCTGTAAATGACACTGGTGAAGTCAGATCCCAAGATGGAGAAGTCACTGGTGAGGTTGGATGCCTGGTGAGTAGAATACCCACTAAGAAACACCTATCAGCCACTTCAGGAGAGTAACTCAATTTATTGTAAGTGGGAAATGGATATTTATATTAGTGGAGAGTAGGTTGTGGACTCTATGTCAGGCAATCAGGTAGGATGTGAGAGGAGATTAAAACAGGATGTGTGTGGGCCCGGAGAGATAGCACAGCAGTGTTTGCCTTGCAAGCAGTCAATCCAGGACCAAAGGTGATTGGTTCGAATCCCAGTGTCCCATATGGTGCCCCGTGCCTGCCAGGAGCTATTTCTGAGCAGACAGCCAGGAGTAACCCCTGAACACCGCCGGGTGTGGCCCAAAAACCAAAAAAAAAAGAAAAAAAAACCCCAAAAAACAAAACAAAACAGGATGTGTGCTTCTGGGTTTATGGATGACAGAGTAAAGGGATTAAAGAAAGCAGGGTGTATCCTTAAAGTGATTAGCTACATCAACCAACTGAACTGCTGGTAAAATGTGGAGGATAGAGGATGTGGTAATTAGTGGTACAAGGACCCGGGCCTCCCACACCACAGTCTGGGGAACTCTGAATTTCACCTAACTGCTGCAGGTGTCTTGCGTTTCAGTAATCCTATTGGGATGGAGTCCTTCCAGGGGAGGAAAACGGGTAACATGAGTGGCTGAATATGAAATATGAAATAAATGAAACCACACAGAAAATGTGGGTCAATATGTTTCTGGTAGGAGTGAGACAAGTTTAATTTTTTGAGCAGGGGAATTTATAGGGGTAAAATTAGCCACAGGTGAAGAATAATTGTAATCACAAAACCTAGTATAACAATAACAATACCTAAGCTATGGGTGTAACTGTAAAAATTCTAAGTTACAAGAGCGAAGGTCACAACTCAAGGTAACTTGTAGAAATCTGTTCCCAGGAGAGGTTCGCTAATTGAGGTAGGGAGGACGAGTTCTCTCCCCTCCAGCTCGGAGAACGCGTCTACCACCCAGTAACCAGCGGTTCTGAAGTGAATCGGCGGGTAAACAGCTCACGGAGAGTCAGACTTGTGGAAATATCAGCTTTATTCGGTGGAAAGAACTGAGGTCCAATGACTCAG
>PVKC010038267.1:0-12795 GCA_004027635.1 Crocidura indochinensis
TATAATTTTTAATAACTTATGCTTTATAGTACACTCCAAATTTATAAAGAATTCTAACCATGGGGAATCTTTTATTCACTTGTGATAGCAATACTTAGGAATAATATTTTTAATCAATAATCAGTAAAGTTAAAAAGAGCCTTGACATTGCTCAGTAGAATAGCTCAGTAAAAATATCCTATAAGTAATCTATGAATATCTTTATGGAGATTAAATCAGAAGTAAGTTTTATGAAGAAAAAGAAATGTTGGGCTATTATTTATAATAATTTATTTTATTGTTTTATTTCATCAAAATCTTACTGAAATTGTATAAAATAGCATTTTAATTTTAATTTGCCATAGTGATGTTTGTATTGAATCTTGGATATAAAGAAAATTTAAAGCTTAGGAAATTTTTATTAACATGATTAAATTCTAATTTCAAGTATATGTATATAAACTTTTCTGCAGCAGTTCATATGCTATATAGTAAATAACAAAAAAAATTTACGTTGAGTTAAAGTCATATGAAAATTCTGTATATGTCCACCACCTTTGTTTTATTCAATTTTCTTTTACCAAAAATTTTATTTTAAAACTTGGTGTTTCTGCAGCGGTTTGCCTTGCAAGCAGCTGATCTAGGATGTAAGGTGGTTGGTTCGAATCCCAGCTCCCATATGGTCCCTTGTGCCTGCCAGGAGCTATTTATGAGCCTAGAGCAGGAGTAACCCCTGAGCACTGCCGGGTGTGGCCCCAAAACAAAACAACCCCCCCAAAAAACTTGGTATTTCTGGTCACAAAGCTGAAAGCTGCCAAGTGTGGGAGGAGAGAGTGAGGCAAGTCTTTGCTCTACTGAAATCATACCTGCTGCACCATCACCCAAAGTTGCTGCTTAGCCAATGGCCCACCTTCACCATTCACTGTGGCTCTTTGTAGTGACATCAATCTGACCAAAATTCTAAGTATGCTGATATTTAGGCTAACCTCATCAGGACTTTTTGGAGTGCATTTGGGCACCTTCTCATACTCATGGAAGCCTTGGAGCCAAAACTATGACTCACAAAAGCCATAGTATCAGGAACCCTGTTTAAAATTCTTAGAAAGTGCAGCTGTATTTTTTTTTTGGCTGTGTGACAGCCCCAATTTTTTTTATTACTATTATCCCTGTAGGAAAACACAATTTAGACACAAATGTGGATGCTAAGAAACAAAAGAAAGAATGATTACTATACCTCCTGCCAATGACTTTCTAGAAATAAAATGATTTTTTTTTTGGTTTTTGGGTCACACCCGGCAGTGCTCAGGGGTTACTCCTGGCTCCATGCTCAGAAATTGCTCCTGGCAGGCACGGGGGACCATATGGGGCACTGGGATTCGAACCGATGACCTTTTGCATGAAAGGCAAACGCCTTACCTCCATGCTATCTCCCGGGCCCAAATAAAATGATTTTTATAAAATTTCTTGCTGCTGTATTCTTTTATTTTTTATTTGTTCTTATCTATTCCTTTAAAAAAATAATTTCACTTACCTGGAAATAAACATATTATGATCAACTATGCCAACCATCTATGTGGTATATGGTCTTTTAATAATGTAATTTATACTTAAAAACTTTGTTTACTATTATCAAATGTATATACTAGTTGGGAATATGAGTTAAATACTTATATATTTTAAAGGCATTCATTGCTATAATTTGTATATCTATGCAAACATTGTTATGTCTTATATCCTTGTGTGTGTTAAAATGCACCTTAATATTTTTATATTATCACTGAACTGAGGCTTAAGACAATAGATTTAAACTGATTTACCACATCATCTTATTAAAAGTTATTTTTAGGGGCCTGGGAGATAGCATGGAGGTAAGACGTTTGCCTTTCATGCAAAAGGTCATCGGTTTGAATCCCGGTGCCCCATGTGGTTCCCCGTGCCTACCAGGAGCAATTTCTGAGCATGGATCCAGGAATAACCCCTGAGCACTGCTGGGTGTGACCCAAAAACCAAAAAAAAAAGTTATTTTTAAAGATATGTGTAACCAAAAGATAACAACATTTATTCTTTATGCTTATCTAATGTAGCATATTTAAAATGTGTAACAGTTCTTTACATGTATTTTTATTTTGTCAGTTATGCAATCTTGAGTTGGAAGGACACTTACAACTTCATATTGCAGTGGCCTTAATTATCAAAAATAGTAAAAAAAAGATTTCATTTTTTAGGGTATATCTGATAACATCTGGAGACATTTTTTTTGTCACATGGTGAGTTGATGCAATTGACACCTAGTGGATTGAGGCTAAATGCTGCTAAACAACCAACAGACCACAGAACATACCTGACAGCAGTTACCCTGTCAAAAAATATCAAAAGTTTGAACCTAATTCAGAGATATAACTTTGTGTGCATATGTGGAGAGAGTTTCCACACCCAGCAGTGCTCAGAGATTACTCCTGAGTCTGTGCTCAGGGATTACTCCTGGTGAGATTCTTTATGTATATGTATTGATAGAGATCAAAGTCATGCAAGGCAATTGACTTATCTATTTTACTATCTTTCAGGCTTCTTATTTGCCTATTGATATCTTATATAGCTCTTATTTATTGTGAGAAAAAACCCCTAAGATGTTATAGTTACAGAAAAACGTGGTTGCTTTTATTTTCATTTATTTTTTGGGTTACACATGGTGATGCTCAGGGCTTACCTCTAGTTCTATGTTCATGGATCATTTTTAGTGGGATTCTGGGGACCATATGTGGTGCCAGGGATTCAACCCAGGTTGGCTGTGCAAGACAAACATCCTATTTATAGATGAATAATAGTCTTTGTTTTTTTAGGCCATACCCACAATGCTATCTATTTGTCCCTAATATTGATTTCTTTTAGAAAAATTGTTTTTTGTTGAGTTAACATATACTAAAATATACTTATCTATTATATAATGGGTTTATAGCAAACCTCAAACTGAAACATCAATACAAAGATCTATGTACACAGTACAAAGAGAAACAGTTACAGTAAAGTGGGGATTCAAATTCAAACAGATTAAATGAATTTAATATGGCAATGTGATATCAAAGAAACATAGAAAAGAAAAAGAGCCCAAAATTTTAAACTATTTTTTCCACCAGGCA
Source organism: Crocidura indochinensis (assembly GCA_004027635.1). Lineage (NCBI taxonomy): Eukaryota > Metazoa > Chordata > Mammalia > Eulipotyphla > Soricidae > Crocidura > Crocidura indochinensis. The sequence continues at coordinate 3,117 of PVKC010038267.1, forward strand.
TATGTTATACATATATAAGGAGCATGCAAAGAAAGCACTTTAAATTTTTTTTTTTTTGGTTTTTGGGTCACAGCCGACAGTGCTCAGGGGTTACTCCTGGCTCCATGCTCAGAAATTGCTCCTGGCAGGCACGGGGGACCATATGGGGCACCGGGATTTGAACTGATGACCTTTTGCATGAAAGGCAAATGCCTTACCTCCATATGCTCAGGACTTTCTCCTGGCTTTGTGCTCATGAGTTGCTCCAGGAGACCATATCAATATAGGGGATTGATCCAGTCTCAGCTATTAGTTGTCCTAGTAGACTATTCTTTATTCTACCTACATTCACTGCTCTTTGTGGTGAGCTTCCTACCTTGGTCTGGAACTCCTATCCTTTGTCTCTATTTTATCTAGGCATCATTATTATAATACCTCTTGTTTTTCTTATATCCCACAAATGAGTGAGATTATTCTATGTCTGTTCTTTTCCCTCTGGTTCATTTTTATCAGCATAATAGTCTCCATGTCTATTCATGTATAAGCAAATTTCATCACTTCATTTTTCCTAACAGCTGCATAGTACTCAATTGTGGAGATGTACCACAGTTTCTTTAGAAACTCATCTGTTGTCAGGCAACTGGATTGTCTCTGGATTCTGGCTATTGTGAATAGTGCTGTGCTGAACATTGGAGTGCATAGGGCATTTTTGTATTGTATTTTTGTGTTCCTAGGATATAACCCTAAACGTGGTATTTCTGGGTCATATGAAAGTTCAATTTCTAGCTTTTTGAGGAATATTCATATTGTTTTCCAAAAAAGTTGAACTAATCTGTATTCCCACCAGCAGTGAATGAGAGTCCCTCTTTCCCCACATTCACACCAGAACTGATTGTTCTGTTTTTCTTTTGGTGATGTATTCTAGTCTCTGTGGTATGAGATGATATCTTATCATTATTTTGATTTGCATCTTCCTGATTATTAGTAATGTGGAAATTTTTTAAAATATCTTTTAAAGTATCTTTATTTAAAATAATTACAAATATGATTACAGATTAGATAATTACGAACACATTTGCAGTTGGGTTTTAGTTATAAAAAAGAATACCTCCTTCACTAGTACAACATTCCCACTACCAGTGTCCTCCAACTCCTTCCTTCCCCCACTTGTCTTCAAAACAGGCATACAATTTTTCTCACTAATTACCATTGTCATGATAGTTGTTAGTGTAGTTATTTCTCTAACTGTATTAACCAGTCTTTGTGGTAAACTTCAGATCCTAGGCCAGACCTTCCAGCCCTCATCTTTATTGTATCTGTGTATTATTACAATAATGTCTTTTATTGTTCTTAAAACCCATAGATGAGTGAAATTATTCTGTGTATATTTCTCTCTCTCTGACTTATATAATTCAGCATAATAGTTTCCATGTTCATCCATGTATAGAAAAATTTCATTTTTTTCTGATGGCTACATAGTATTCCATTGTGTATATGTACCACAGTTTCTTTAGCCACTAATCTGTTGTCATGCATCTGCATTGTTTACAGATTCTACCTATTGTTAATAGAGCTGCAATGAATAGAGGTGTGCAGATGGCATTTTTATATTGTGTTTTTGTGTTCCTAGGGTATATCCCTAGGTGTGTTATAGCTGAATTATATGGAAACCCAATTTTCAGGGGTTTTTTTTTTTGGTGCATTGTTCTTGGAAGTACTGCCGTAGCAGTTTGATGTGCGGAGTGGATAGAGAAAGCTCCTAACTCTCAGCTTCAAAAAATCCATTTAATATATTGTCCTTAGATAGAGGACATATCAGGTATTAAATTGATAAGAACAAATAATAGACTTGATCTTAACAAAAAGGCCGAAAAGCGATCAATTTTCAGTTTTTTGAGTAGTTTCCATATGGTTTTCTCTAACAGCTGAACTAGATGGCATTCTCACCAGCAGTGAATGAGAATTCCTTTCTCCCCAAATACCTGCCAACACTGATTATTCTTGTCCTTTGTTATATCTAAAAGCAACCCAGAAGATAAAGGAGGTGTGAGGCATCACTTTACCCAAATTTAAATTATACTACTAAGCAATACTCATTAAAACAGCATGGTACTGGAATAAAGACATACCCTCAGATCAATGTAATAGATTTGAAAAATACAGAGAAAGTCCCACAGACATACAATTAATCTTTGATAAAGGGTCAAGAAACAAATTAAAGCAAGGAAATCCTCTTCAAGAAGTGCTAACTGGTCAGCCATATATATAAAGTGAACTCACATCTGTCTTTTACACCATGCAAAAAAGTCAAGTAAAAATGGGTTAAATACCTTTATATCAGACCTGTAAGATATATAGAATAAAATGTAGGCAAATACTTCTTGATATTAGGCTACAGGCATCTTCAAAGAGGAAACTCCTCTGTTCATGAAAGTAAAAGCAAAGGTAAACAAAAGGGACTACAGAGATGCTTCTGCACTTCAAAGGAAATAATGACTAGGATACAAAGGCAATCTACAGAATTGGAAAAACTATTCACTCAATACCCATCTGATAAGTGGATAATATATATATGTATAAGGTACTGACTGAACTCAACAAGAAATAAACAGCTAATCCCATCAAAAATGGTATAAGATATAAACAGACACTCAAAGAAGAAATACATAAAAGCATATGAAAAAATGCTCAACATCATTAATCATCAGGGAGATGTAAATCAAAACAACAATGAGGCACCATCTCACATCACAGAGATCGACACACATTCACAATAAACAAGAACAACTATTGCTGGTATGGATACAAGGAGAAAGGGACACTTATTGACTACTGTGGGAATACTGTTAAGTTCTGCCTTTTTGAAAAACAATATGGAAATTCCTTCAAAAACTGGTAATTGAGCTCCAATATGATCCAACAGTATCACTCTCAGTAATATATCCTACGAATATAAAAAACACAATAAAATAATGACTTCTGCATGCCTATGTTCATTGCTGCACTATTTAGAACAGCCAGAAACTGGAAACAACCCTGTTGCCCGACATCAGATGAGTGACTAAAGAAATTGTAGTACATGTAACAATGGAGTACAATGTAGCCATTAGGAAAATGAAGTCATGAAATTTTCCTATACAAGGATAGTCATGGAGATCTTTATGTTTAGTGAAATGAGTCAGAGGGAGAGAGATAGATATAGAATAGTCTCACTCATCTGTGGGATACAAGAGAAATAAAAGACAACATGATATTAACATTCAGAGATATAGAGATGAGGGCTGAAGGGACAAGCCTATTATGTGAAGCTTGTAACAAAGATCAGTGAGTACAGTCAGTGTACTAACAGCACTGACAACTACCATGACAATGATAGTGAAGGGAGAAGCATAGTACATGACTGAGACAGGCAGGGGATGGAGTAGAGAAAGAAAATGGAGGACACTGGTGGCAGAAAATTATATTGGTGAAGGGTGGTGTATGTTCTATGACTGAAACCCAACTACAAACATTTCTGTAACCACAGTGCTTAAATAAAGAAATTATTAAAAACAACAATACCACCAACAACGATGGCCCTCCCCCAAACTTCCTTTCTGGAGTCTCCAGCCACTGGACATAAAGCCCCAACTGCTCCTGCCCAGGAGTGGTTTGCAGAAATTCCCCATACACGCAAAGCTCCCCAAACCTCTTGGACTCTAGTTTGGCAGGGTGTGGCGCAGGAAATCTTGAGACACCTTTTTACCTGGAGCATGTGTAAAGGAGCCCCTCTCCCAACGTTCCTCCCAGGAGTCTCCAGCCACCATCCCCAACCTACTCAGGAGAGGCATGTGAGAATTCCCAATGCACACTCTGTCCCCAAAACTCTCTGCCCCCCAGAATTGCAGATTCTTCTATTTATACCAAATGGTTCTTGACAGATAAGTCCTAACATTTCTTTCTCTTAGGAAAATATACAAACCATTCAGCCTTCCCTCAGCCTCCTTCTGGGTTCCAGTGCCACCACTGTTCATCTGCCCTTTGGGACCAGCCTGAAGCTGGGGAAATGGAAAGAAATCTTAGCAAACTTCCAAGTCTTCCAAAGCATAGACGTTTTATAGAAGAGTACCTAAAACCAGCACTTAATGTCTTTTTTTTTTTGCAGCACTTAATGTCTTAACAATAGAAATCAGGGAATCACTAGCCAAAGAAATGAAGAGATCCATAGGTGAAAATTTCAATCAACTCAAAGAACTCTACTAGAAGATGACAAAACCCATAAAACAACAACAACAACAACAAAAAAGAATAGAATACTCAGTGACAACCCCCCAAGTATATGGTCAATTAATCTTTGACAAAAGAGCCAAGAATTTGAAGTGGAATAAAGAGAGTCTCTTCAACAACTGGTTTTGGAACAACTGGATAACCACCTGTAAGAAATTAAACATTGACATACACCTCTTACCTTACACAAAAGTCAACTCAAAATTGATTAAAGATTTGGAAATTTGATCCCAAGCTATAATGTTCATTGAGTGAAACGTAAGTAGAACACTCCAAGACTTACACCTCAAAAAAGTCTTTGATGATAAGATGCTAATGACAAGATCTCTAGCACCAAACCTAAATAAATGGGACTACATTAAACTAAAAGGTTTCTGTATGGCAAAAGAAACACAGGCTAAAACTAGAAGACAGCTAACTAGTTGGGTAAAATTTTTGCACTCAACCATCAGATAATGGTTTGATCAATAGGATATAAAAAGTACTCCCAAAGGTTATTTCATAAAACCTTAAAAAAACATAAAAAATGGGGAAGAGGAAATGAACAGACTCTTATCCAAGGAAGTTCAACAGATGACTAAAAACGTTAATCATCACTTATCATTAGATAAATCCTAATCAAGACAATGGGGTACCATCTTACACCAGTGAGGATGGCATATATCCAAAACAATGATACCAATTTCTATTGGTGGGGATGTGGTAAGAAAGAAACTCTCATTTACTACTGGTGGGAATGCTGCCTGGTCAAACCCCTATGGAAAACAGTGTGGAGGTTACTCTGTAAACCCAAAATTGAGCTACCAAATGACCTAGAAATCCCTTTCTTGAGTATTTATCTTCAGGACATAAAGACATTCATCAAAATGAATGTATTCACACCACTCTTTATTGCAGCACTCAGTACACTAGCCAAGACTTAGAATCAATCTAAATGTCCAACAAGATGAGTGGATCATGAAGATGTAGTACATATACACAATTGAATACTACATATTAGTAAGAAATGGTACATTCAAGCAATTTTCAGCAACATGGATGGAACTAGAAGATATGCTAAATGAAGTAAGCCAGAAGAAGAATGATATCACTTATATGTAGTATTTTGAAAAACTGCACAAAGAAACACATGGTCTAAATGGTAGATATCTCAAACACCTTGGGTGCTAAGGTATAGTGATGAGAAGGAAACAAATCAAGTGAAAGTAAAAAACACAAAGCCGTTTGTTATACTACAAAAAACTGCAGCAATGGAAAACAGCTGTTTAGATTAAACTGGTTTTCAATAAATTGCTCTCTACAGAAGCCTATAATAATGTTATAATGCTTTTCCCCACAGAAACAGGTGCAGAATGCATTTGGAAGTTAGAGACTTCTACAGCAGTACTCACTATTAGTACATTTTAGTTATCTTAATTTGATTATGTCTAAAATAACTCCTTAATTTCTCTATCCATAGTGGTTCTTGGAGATATAGGTTGGTCACCCTAATTTCCCATTTCAGTGCTCTATCATATAAGACTCCAAATACAGAGCTCATTATGAAAATGTCTTGACAAAATACTTTATCCATTTCTTTTTATTACATCTGCTATTATGATGTAATGCTTATGATTATAATATCTATAGGATCCATTCATTGAGTATGTTTCTGCAATTTTTTTCAGTTTAAACTACTTAACTATGATATCATAATGCCTTCATAGTTAGTTTGCTTTCAAGAAAGGAACCTGAATGCACCGATATGGTAGATGATACTACATGGGATAGATTCCTCTTATAGTGCTCACTACCATATTGCTTAATACTCTATATGTGAAAATTATGATTATTCTAAAATGCTTCAGGCACAATATAACACTAGAGCTCTATTTAGCAAAGTTTACCCCCACCATTGATGAAGTATTTAGAAATTGGAAAACCTTTTCCTGCCGATGTGGTCATCCATATTATTTTAAGCTCTCTGATTTATCTCTTAAGGGTAAATCCTCTAACTGCAACCTAAGAATAGATCTCCAATGTCTGACTATATGTGTGTTAGTGTGTATGTGGTGGACTCCTCTATGTTTGTCTAATCAGTATTGTACATATTCCCTGTCTATATTGTATATAGTCCCTGTAATATATTATTCCTTCTACCCCCTTTCACCACCTTACTAGTCTTCTTCTATCCCCTCACACCCCTCAACTCTGATTCATTATCTCTTCCTATTTAAGTCTCTTTACCCTCAGCTCATAACTCCTTGGGAACCAGAACCTTCCTCCTGCACAGCATGCTGTCACCTATTTTCAAAAGTGAAAGCACACTCTCCCAGTCCCCCATCTCTCGCTCTGGGAAGAAGCTGCAGCCACCAATACTGCAGACTCATTCTATTTGGCCCCTTTTCTCTCATCTCCCCTCACTGTGAACTGTTGATTGTTACCAGATTCGGTTCCAGAGAGATCCTCAGCTTGAGGACACTACCTGATCCCTGACTGCTACAAACCATAGCTCAGACTCCACGAAGACCATGGTGTGGGATGAAAATGTGCTCTGGATTTTATTCCCCTCCTAAAGTTATCTCAAAAGAAATAAAACATTAATAATGTAGGATATTGGCTTGGGGTTGGGGAGTGAAGGGATAGAAGTATTGAAGGGGGAAGGAGGGATAGTATATAGGAGGGGCTATATGCTATATACACACTATATATACTATATATACACTATAGGCATGGATTGTTTACGATTTAGGTTTGGCTCTCATTGAGGAGACGTCTCTCTATGTACTCATGCCCACATAAAAACATACATTAGTGGGGCCAGCGAGGTGTCACTAGAGGTAAGGTGTCTGCCTTGCAAGCGCTAACCAAGGAAGGACTGCAGTTCAATCCGCTGGCATCCCATATGGTCCCCCCAAGCCAGGGGCAATTTCTGAGTGCTTAGCCAGGAGTAACCCCTGAGCATCAAAAGAGTGTGGCCAGAAAAACCAAAAAAAAAAGACATACATTAGTGATCTATTTTTAAGGTGTTGCTAAAGGTCTGGCCCTAATAGGGTGGGTCTGAGCTCTTAAGGACTGATTGAATTATGATAAATCATAAGAAAGAGAGGAAGGTAGAGCAAAAGATAAGAGAGAGGAGAACAGAAAGATAGGTAAACATATTAAAAAATAAATTAAAGAAAAGCTAATAAATCAAATAAAGGAGATTGGGTCGGAGAAACTGGAATATTTTCCCAGTTTCTAGGCATTTCATCAGTGATGGGGATGGGCTCTGCCAAATGAAAATTTCAGGGTTAGATAATGGCTAGAGCAGTTTAGGATACACATAGGTTTCGTGTCTTGAGCACTAAATAATGTGTTAATGAGTTCTACCTGTGTATGTGTCTACCATATATAGTATTGTCCACTGCATCTTATGTATTGAAGTTCCTTTCCTAAAGAGAAAATAACAGTGTAGGTTTTATTTGACATAGATTGAATTGACGATGATGAGAAAGAAGAGGAAGAAGAAGAGAGAGAAGAAGAAAAGAAGTATGGAGAAGAAAGAAAGGAAGAGAGAGAAAGATATTAATTTGCCCAAACGTGTTCAATGAGTAGTAGGTCCTGTAATATAATTCTGTGGTTCACAGTTGACTATTTCAGTGGTCTGATTGATCATATGCTTCATGTCATAATAGAGGACATAAACCTGAGTAAAAAGGATATATTTGTAGTGTTTTGTCAAGACATTTTCACAAAGTACACTTAATATGGTATCAGGTATGGCTGAATACCGAGGTGTCAACATTAGGGTACCCTCCTTTTGTATCCAAGAATCTCTGTGAACATAGAAGCTGAGAGGTTATTTTATATCTAGTAAGATTAAAACATATTGTTAGGAAATGCTGCCGCTGGAGTCACTGGCTTCCAATCATATTCTTCACCTGTATCTGTGTATAAGCTCCCTAAGACATTATTATAGGCCTTTGTAGTAAGATGCTGATTACATACCTGCTCTATCTAGACAGTTGTTTCTGTTGTTGCTGGTTTCTCTATGGTATAATGGGTAGGCAAGGCTTTTTGTTGTTCCTCTTTCACTTATTTCTTTTGAACACTTCTCCCCTGTAAATGCTGACAAGTACAGTGCTTTGAGTTTCTACCCTATAGGGACATTGTAATTGTTCTTGGAGTATTATATGTATATATGGTGTATAATCTAAGTACCTCAGAAAAGTGCTATCATTCTGTATTTAACCTTCTTCTTCTGGCTCACTTTGTTTAACATAATGTTTTGTAGATCCATCCATGTTGCTGCAAAATCCATGATTTTGTCATTTCTAACTGCTATGTAGTATTCCATTGTCTATATATACCACAACTTCATGATCTAATCATCTGTTGTTGTGTATTGAGGTTGGTTTCAGATCTTGGACATTGTGCTGAGTGCTGCAATAAATAGTGGAGTGCATACATATTTTGGTATGAATATTCTTCCACCTTGGGGGTGCTATTGCTGGGTCATGTGGCAGTTCAATTCTGAGTTTTCCAAGCCCCCTCCATACTGTTTTCCATAGGGGTTCGATCAGGTAGCATTCCCACCAGCTATGGATCAGAGTTCCTTTCTTACAACATCTGCGTCAGCAGAGATTCGTCCCATTATTTTTGATGTTTGCCAACCTCACTTGTATTAGGTGGTACCTCATTGTTGTCTTGATTTGGATTTCCCTAATGTCAAATGATGGTGAATATGTTTTCATGTGTCTCATGGCCATCTATAGGTCTTCCTTGGAAAAGTGTCTATTCATTTCCATTCCCCATTTTTCTATGGCTTCATTAGGTTTTGTAGAGCTCACCTTTCTGAGTGCTTTGTATGTCCTAGATATCAGCCCTTTATCTGATGTGTCGAGTGTGAATATCTTTTTCCCATTCTATTAGCTGTCTTCTGGTTTTAGACAGTGTTTCTCTTGCCTATCAGAAACTCCTTAGTTTGATGTAATCCCATTTATTCAGGTTTGATGACAGCACTCTTGTCATTGGAATTCAGTCCTCAAAGACTTTTTTGAGATATATGCTTTGGAATGGTCTTCCTATTTTTTCCTCGATGAACTTTATAGATTTGGGTCTGATTTCAAGGTCTTTAATCCATTTTGAGTTGATTTTTTGGTAGGATGTGAGGTATGGATCAATCTTTAGTTTCTTACAGGTTGTTATCAAGTTATTTCAACACCATTTGTTGAAGAGACTGTCTTTATTCCATTTCAGGTTCTTAGATCCTTTGTCAAATATTTGTTGACCATATATTTAGGGGTTTATTTCTGAATATTCTGTTCTTTTTATTTTTCTTTTTCTTTCTTTTTTTATTTTAACACCTTGATTACATACATAATTGTGTTTGGGTTTCAGTCATGTATAGAACACCACCCATCACCAGTGCAACGTTCCCATCACCATTGTCCCAAATCTCCCTCCTCCCCAA
>PVKC010038268.1:0-12791 GCA_004027635.1 Crocidura indochinensis
GAGAGAGAGAGAGAGAGAGAGAGAGAGAGAGAGAGAGAGAAGCAGGCCCTGGCAGGCAGGTTCCTGAGCACATAGTGTATCTGGAAATCTGGGGCTCCCTCTTTAAGAACTACAGCAAGGGGCATGCCCAAATGTCAGTGCTGGACTGTGGTGCTGCACCCCTGACCCTAGCCTGTTCTCTGAGTGTGGGAGCCAAGACTGGCTGGGTGGGCAGGACTGGCCCTTCTCTGGGTGCACCCCGCAAGGCCCAGGCCACGTGCAAGTGGTGTCTGCATGGGTCTTCTTGTCCTGTGCTTTCATGAGCTCTGGCCCACTGGCTGGCCCAGGTCCCAGGCACCCCGGGCCCTGCAAATGTTCCCTCTGTGCTGGGGCAGAGAGCAGCAGGTCTCTTCGGGTAGAGTTTTTCCTCTGGGGGTGGCCTCCTAGCCCCCCCCCCCAGACAATCCTGCAATCCTCAGGGCTCAGTCCAGCTCTGTTGTCTCAGACCTGTAGGGCTGCTCATTAATGAGTCCCCCACTGGCTCCCAGGGCCCTCTGGCCTGGCCTGCTTCCCTCCCTCTTCATCTTCACCATGGGGTAGCCATAAACTCAAACTTTTCCCCTCTTATTCAAACACTGGCGGCTTTCCCCGCCCCCAGCTCACGCGTGCCATAGATTAGATCTCTCTGGGATAGGTGGCAGGGGCACACGCCTGTCCCTATTGGCAGAAAGGGTGTGCGTGTGTGCACACGCACGCATGCACGGGTGCGCGCGCGCGTGTGTGTGTGGTGTGTGTGTGTGTGTGTGTGCGCGTGTGCATGCGCTAGGGTGTGTGTGAGGGGCATGGGGGGGCGGGGGGAGGCCGGTATTGTTGCATGAGGGCAGCTGCTGGGAGAGAACAGACAATAGGGCAGCTGTCTGCCCTGGTACTCTGCATACCAGCTGTCCACCCTTATCTACACACACACTTTCTGGGCATTAAGAGGTGGAGCTTTGTGCATAGAATTGGGAAGTGGGGGAGGAGGAGGGGAAGACTTCTGACCCTCTCTCAGAAGAAAAGGGGAGGTGGGGGTGGGGGCTTCAGCGTCCTTTTGTCCTTCAGGCACTGTGTTAAGAAGAATGCTGGTCCCTGGTCTGAGTAAAGTGACCGTTCATTCGTTCGTTCACAGGCAGGAGGGCCAGCCCCACTGACAGCCTCGCTGTGGGGCTGGGCATGCCTGTCCTCCCTGTTAGGTGGGCGTGCTGGGGTTGGGCTGACCCTGTGTTTTCTCTGCTTGCAGCGATCTGCTTACCAGGATGTGACGACCAGCATGGATATTGTGAGAAGCCCGGGGAGTGCAAGTAAGTCTGAGTCTGGGCTTTTAATTGGTTCTGCTGGTGTTTTTCTGCATTTCCCCTTTACCTTCTCTGTGTAGCACGTTGGCTCTTTAAAGTGCTGTCAGGTCACTTAATTGGGGCTGTTCTGTGCTCCCATCAGTGGTGAGGAAGTCAGGGTCCTGGCCTGTCATTCACTCAAACTCCATGGGAACCTAGAAAGTGTTACTAAGGGGCAAAGGTCTGGAAAGTGAGAGCATTTGGCTTGGGTGGGGTCCCAGTGGGTGGCATGTTAGACTTACCCACCCAGGCATCTCTGACAAGAGCCTTGGGGACTTCATCCTGACCCTGAGTGTGGAAACTCCAAGGGTCATCAGGTCCTGCCTCAGGAGATGCCCCCAGGATCCCAGCTGATGGCTGGAAGGCTTTTTGGGGAGGGAGGAGCAGACTCAGCAGCCCCCAGTGATGCTTAACTTTCTCTGTTTCCTCAGGTGCAGAGTGGGCTGGCAGGGCCGCTACTGTGACCAGTGCATCCGGTACCCAGGCTGCCTCCATGGCACCTGTCAGCAGCCATGGCAATGCAATTGTCAGGAAGGCTGGGGGGGCCTTTTCTGCAACCAGGGTAAGCCCTGTGCCTGTGGGCACCCCCAGTTTCCCTCCCTTTGCTGCTGAAAAGAACGATGCCTGGAATGGGCCTGAGCTGTCTTCTCTCATGCTCCCTTGCAGACCTCAACTACTGCACACATCACAGGCCATGCAAGAATGGAGCCACCTGCACTAACACAGGCCAGGGCAGCTACACATGCTCCTGTCGGCCCGGATACACGGGGGCCACCTGCGAGACAGAAGTGGATGAGTGTGCAGCCGGCCCCTGCAGGAATGGAGGCAGCTGCACGGTGGGTGTCTCCACCCTGCTGCTGTCTCCCTCAAAGTGAAGATTTGGGACACAGAGGATGGGGCTCCAGGGGCCACTAGCCAAGGATTTCTTTTTTTTTTTTCCTGTCTGCAGGATCTTGAGAATAGCTACTCCTGTACATGCCCTCCAGGATTCTATGGCCAGGTTTGTGAGCTGAGTGCCATGACATGCGCAGATGGCCCTTGCTTCAATGGAGGCCGTTGTACAGACAACCCAGAGGGGGGCTATACCTGCCGCTGCCCAGGAGGCTTCTCTGGCTTCAACTGTGAGAAGAAGGTGGATCCATGCAGTTCCATGCCTTGCTCCAATGGTGAGAACCAAGAGCAGTAAGGATGCCGGGTAGCTCCCTGTCCCTGCACACCCATATGAGCTGTGGTGCATGGGATGGCCAGATGCACTTTTAGAGGCCCTCCCTCGCTCTAAGCCTGGAATCCTGCTCCTCAAAAAGGAAGGCAGGTTGGAGGTACAGTGCCCTGTCCTGGAACCCTGGTGCAGCCCATGTCCTCAGTCACTTGACAGTCATTGGCATTTGGGGCTGTGGATGGCACTTCTTGCTGCTACAGGATGGTGGGGTCCCAGAGCACACTTGGCCAGAACATTCTGGAGGCTTCTAGAACATCCCTGTTAGGCCTGATTGCCCAGGTTGCTGCATGGTCTCCTCCCTGATGCACTGAGCCTCCCCAGAAAAGTTGAAGAGCTTAGGCCACTTCCTCCTCCCGTGCCCTCTGTTCCCTGCCCTGTTCTCAGAAATTGTCACTGGGTGGGTGCCATGTCTCTCTGCCTTGATTCCCTGTCAGTAAGTTTGTCCCTTGCTGGGCTGAGGACAGATGGTCCCTATTTAGGCTGAGTACCCTGCCATGTTGTGCTCCCTGGCTCCTCTTGGAGGCACTGACCTGGCTATGTGTCTGTCCTGGGGTCTGGGGAACAGGCCTGGCTGGGCTGTGTATCTCCCAGGGTCTGTAGCAGGTATGACTGGGTTGTGTGTGTCCCAGTATCTGTGGCAGACATAGCCAGGCTGTGTGCATATTTTAGGGTCAGTGGCAGGCATGGCATGTATGTCCCAGATTTTGGAAGGCAGGTGTGACCAGACTATGTATCCTGGGGTCTGTGGCAGTCATGGCTAATCTGCATTTGTGTCCCAGGATTTGTGGTAGGCATGGACAGTCTGTGTGTGTCCTGGCGATCTGTGACAGTTGTAGCTGGGCTGTGTGACTCTGGGGTCTGTGGCAGGTATGACCACACTATGTGTGTGTCTTGAGGTCTGTCTGTGGCAGGCCTGACTGTGTGGTGCGTGTCCCTGGGCCCATGGCAGGCCTGGTTGGTCTGCGTCTCCTGGAGTTTGTGACAGGCATGGCCACGCTTTGTCTGACCCAGTCACCTGCCCTCCTCCCACAGGTGCTCAATGCATGGACCTGGGGGACACATACTTGTGCCGCTGCCGGGCCGGCTTCTCAGGACGCCACTGCAGCGACAATGTGGATGACTGTGCCGCCTCCCCGTGCGCCAATGGGGGCACATGCCGGGACGGCGTGAATGAATTCTCCTGCACCTGCCCACCTGGGTACACGGGTCCGAGCTGCAGAGCCCCCATCAGCAGCTGTGAGCAGGCGCCCTGCCACAATGGAGCCACCTGCCACCAGCGGGAAGGTCGCTATGTGTGTGCGTGTGCCCGGGGCTATGGTGGCCCCAACTGCCAGTTTCTGCTGCCCGAGCAGCCCCTGCTGGTGGACTTCTCGGAGAAGTACGTGGAGGGCCAGGCCGGGCCCTTCCCCTGGGTGGCTGTGTGTGCCGGTGCCGTCCTGGTCCTCATGCTCTTGCTGGGCTGCGCTGCGGGGGTGGTGTGTGTGCGACTCCGGCTGCAGAAGCGCCAGCCCCCCGCCGACCCCTGCCGGGGCGAGACAGAGACCATGAACAACCTGGCCAGCTGCCAGCGGGAGAAGGACATCGTGGTCAGTGTCATCGGAGCCACGCAGATCAAGAACACCAACAAGAAGGCGGAGTTACACGGGGAGCACAGCACAGGCACACCCAGCTTCAAGGCACGCTTCCAGGCCTTGGACTACAACCTGGTGCCTGCCAGCGCCTCGGGGGACAGTGCCCACAGCCAGCGGGACCCTAAGGGCCAGAGCCAGGACTCTGTGGGGGACCAGAAGGGCGGACCAACGCTGAGAGGGTGCGTGCTGCAAGCCAGGCCCTGCCTCTCGGGGCACTCCACCCACTGGGGTTGGCGGGAGGGTGGGGGTCAGGCCTGTGGGGTCCCTGTCTCAGTGCTGGGTGCAGTGCTGGGGGTTCACTGGGGTCTCCCTTGCTGCCTGCAGTGGAGACACGTCTGAACGGCGGCGGCCCGACTCGGCCTACTCCCTATCGAAAGACACCAAGTACCAGTCAGTGTTCGTCATCTCGGAGAAGGACGAGTGCGTGATAGCTACTGAGGTCAGTGCTGGCATATGGGCGCGGGTCGGGGCCTGGGGGACGCCCATCTGCCCTTACTGAACTCTCTCCTTCCTCTGTGGGCCCCTCCAGGTGTGACGGCACAACTCGACAACCCCCGTTCCTCTGAACTGAGTATACTTCCAAGGGTATAAGCCCCTGAATGCTGCTGAAAGACGTGGGAGCCCCCCAGGCAGGCTGCCTGGCCCAGCCTGCTGTGCTGTCCCCAAGGCCAGCGGGTACCCCATTGCACTATGGACCCTTGCTTTTTACAGAGATATATTTAGATGAGCGGACTGAACTCCACATGGGACACGCACACTGCCTGAAGTGTATATTTTGGATTCTTATGAGCCAGTCTTTTCTTGAACTAGAATCACAAACACTGCCTTTATTATCCTTTTTGATACTAAAAAAATGTTTTTTCTAGGTGGAAAAAATGTGTGTTATTTTTTGGACCTGTAAAAATATTTTTCATGATATCTGTAAAGCTTGAGTATTTTGTGATGTTCATTTTTTATAATTTAAATCTTTGGTAAATATGTATAAAGGCACTTCGGGTCTATGTGACTATATTTTTTGTATATAAATGTATTTATGAAATATTGTGAAATGTTATTTGAGTTTTTTTACTGTTTTGTTAATGAAGAAAATCCTTTTTAAGATATTTTTCCAAATAAATGTTATGAATGACAAGCAGAGACCACTGGCTTGTTCCTCTCATTGGTCAGACCTTCCCGTGCTTGGGTTCTGCTAGGTTTGGGGCATTGTTTGACTCTGTTCACTCTCCTGGGCCTCCTGTGGCCATGCAGTGACAATTGTGGGGTTTGGGGCTGCTGGCTGGAGGTTTCCTGGGCTCCTCACAGACTCTGCTGCCTGAGTTACTAGGTGGCTTGGGGCCACCTCGGAGATGCTCTGCCCAGATATTCGACCTGATGGTTCAGTGCTTAGGCTGTGTCTGATATTGCTGGGTGCTCACAATGCTTACAGTGGCAGGGATGGAACTCGTGACCTCTGTCCAATCCTTGTAGCCAACTTTATCTGGGATCGGATGAGGCTCTTCCACACAGCTCAGGCTGCTTTCGAAACAGTAGCTTGCATTGGTTTGCGGGAGAATGCCTGTTAATCCACAGCAGCACTGGCCCCTAGAACAGCACAGCTGAGGACAGACATGGCTGTAGTCTGAGTGGTCTTTCTTGCTCACATGCTCTTGTCCAAGATCACCATGGTCATTTCCCCTTCGCTGTCTGGTAGTCCTGGTGGGGTTCGCAGGAAAGTTGTGTTTTACATTTGAGAAAACAGGTGTGGAGCCTTTCTTGGGTTTGCAAATGAGCTGGCCTGGTTGTAGGGTGTCACTATGACCATGCTGACCAGCAACCTAGCCTGAGAACACCCCATAGTGTCAGATTGGTGGTCCTGAAGGCCGGTGGGATTGCTGGTCCTTAGGTGATGTATGCAAATGGAGAATGAGGGTCTTCATCACCAGGTTCCAGTTCCTGAATGTTCATGGGAAGGTGAGGCAAAGCCTGAACACTGAAGAGTCTCTGTGTCATCTACTGACAGGGGAAAGCAGAGGCAGCCATGTGGTGACTGGGATGAGCAGGCAGGGACAGTACCCCTGCTTCTGAAGCTGACCTGAGAGGGGCAGCTTCTCTGGGGAAGGGGCTGAGGGCTCAAAGAAGTTGAGCCTCTCCATCCTCAAAGTGCCTTTGTTTGTTTTAGAGGTGGAACGACACGTTAAAGGTTTTGCCAGCAGTGTCGTGGTGCCAGTTCATGCTTGTTGACCTGGAGTAATTATTAATTAATAGCCACCCTTTCCCTTTCAGAAGTACCCTGACTTGGATAACAAGTTCAAGGTCTCATTTGCTCCCATGGAGGTGGAAAATGCCAGGATTCTGGTGACCCAAATTCTGAAGGCCCTCAGAGCATGTTCAGTTAATGGTCACTTCACCATCCAATATAGTCTTTCTGGAATCTGTGGGGTGAGCATGTCTCCCCACTGCTAAGTGGGCAGCTGAGGTCAGCCTCACTGCTCTACTGAGGTTCTGGTATCTCTGCTGAGGTAGCAAAGGGGGAGCCCCTATTTGTTCCTCCATGAGGGAAGGAGGCTTCATGTGTCCATCACGGGTGAAGGATGCCTGACAGGCAGGCATCATGCCCATCGGGTTTTGTGCGAAAAAAACTGGACTTGGGACTTGAGGCTCTCCGGGGCTTTCTAGAGCACATTCACAGCTTGTCTCTCACTGCCTCCAATTCTACTTCTGTCCATTTCCAGCATAAAGTTTAAAGCCCTTGACTCAGGCCTTTGGGGCTGACTCCAGCTTGTCTCTCCCTGCCACTGGCCCTGCCTCTCAGTTCCAGCCACTCTCTCCTGATTTTGACATCTCCAAGTCTCAGTGTTCAGCATCTGGCCAGCTCCTCCATGGAGATGGACCTTGGGCAGCTCTCTGGGCAATGGGTGGTGTGTTCACATGTTTCCATATATCCAACCTCTCTTCCTGCTGCATGTCTAGGAGTTTGGGCTTGGGCAGGAGAGAGCTGTGAAGGCAGAACAAACCTTTCTCAGGAAGGAGCACATGATGTGTGAGGCGGACTAGTATGGACTAGTTTGCAATGATGACAGGAGGTCAGGTATAGGGCAAAGAGGTCTCCTGCTCCTGTTCTAATTGGAAGAGAGCACTGGGCAGGGTCAAGGAGTGCCACAGGACCCGCAATCATTGCAGCCACCATCCCTCATCAGTGAAGGAAACAAGTGTCACAGGGATCACGTGGCTCACAGATAGTGGCTGAGTGTCTGTGGTGATGTGTGGGCAGAGCAGCCTGAGGCATTTGAGGACTGTGGCCTTAGTGTGAAGCGTGAGGTTCAACCCCTCTCTGTGTTATTATCTGGACACCTTGGGTTCCAGACGCTGCACTTACAAGAGGCCAGTCACCATTTCCTGATTTTTTTCTTTTTAATTTTTGGGGCTACAACTGATAATACCAAGGGGTTACTCCTGGCTTGGCACTCAAGGTTTATATGGACCATATGGGATGTCAGGTAGCTAACCTGGGTTGTTGCGTGCAAGGCAAACAGCATCCCTGCTATACTATGGCTCCAGCCCCATCACCATTTTTTTAAAAAAATTTAATTTTTGTTTTTGTTTTTGTTTATTTGGGGGCCATACCCAGCAATGCTCAGGGATTACTCCTGGCTCTGAGCTCAGAAATTATTTCTGGCTAGCTCTGGAGGACCATATGGGATGCTGGGGATCGAACCTGGGTTGACAGTGTACAAGGCAAATGCCTTTCCACTGTGATATCTCTCTGGCCCCTGTCACCATTTTCTTATTTTGATATGTTCACACAGGGTGTGAACACTACTCCAGAGCCTTCTTGAGTTCTATTCATTGCTCTAGCAGGCACATCATGTCCTTTTAGGGGTCCAGACTGGCCCCATCCCCTCAGCCCTGACCACAGGTCACCACTTTCTCACTCAGCAGATGACAGTCTTGTTTCTTGAGGAAAATTCTGGCTGCATACAGCCATTGTTTCAAGGAAGTCTGGGTAGGCATGAACTGATGCCCTTGAAACTGATCAGCCCATGTGATGCTTCTGCAACATGAGGTTGTGGGCCAGGCTCTTTCTCCTGACGTTTACTGGAGTGTAATGAGGCCTTGGTTCAGGAGATGCTGGGGTGTTGCAGCGGTTCCCAGGAGCATGTGGTTCTCTGAAACCACATGGTCAGCTGTAAATGAAACTGGTAAGGTCAGATCCCAAGATGTAGAAGTCATTGGTAAAGTCAGAGTGGCTGGTGAGGTCAGAGTCGCTGGATGTAGAAGTCGCTGGTGAGGTCACATCCCAGGCGAGTAGAGCACTCACAAAGCAGTACCTGCCAGCCACTTCGGGAGAGTAAACTCCATTTATTTTAGGCGGGAAGGGGTATGTATATTAGGGAGAGTTAGGTGGAGAGGAAGGTGTGAACTCTGTCAGCAATGGGTAGGAGGCAAGAGGGGACTCCAATGGTGTGTGCTTCTGTGTTTAGGGAAGACAGGGTACAGGGAGTAGAGAAAGCGGGGTGTGTGCTCTGGGTGTTAAAACGGGGTGCATGCTTAAGGTGATTAGCTACAGCCAGCCATAAACCTTTCCTATTCTCTGGATTCACGGGGCTCAAGATCCCAGCCCAGCCAGGTGGGGATGGAGCAGCCTCAGATGTGCTTTCTCAACATGGGCTTTTGCTCAGCCCTGAGTGGGTGAGCAAGGTCACCAAGGCAGGTCCTCAGACTCTTCTCAGTTTTCTGACTCTCTGGTGCCAATTTCCTCTCTGCTACCCATGGCTGCACCTATGTCTGTGTTCATTAGTTTGTAGTCCAATCACTACGTTCAAATTTAGTACATGGGAGGGGGTGCCCACTGGTGCTCAAGGTGCTACTCCTGGCTCTGCTCTCAAGTATCATAGAGCTCTATGTGATACTGGCGATTGAACTGGGTCCACCGAAGATAGGCAAGGCAAGGCCTTAATCCCTGGACTATCTTTCTGACCCAACTTCATGTATTTTGAAGTTGAAAATGATTGTGCAGGAGGGAAGATGTCAACTTGCATCCCTGAATACTTCTCAAAGAACCATGATTGGTGGGGACCTCTGATCTCTAGGCACAGAATCAACACAGAACCTTCCGGATGCCACTGGGTCTGATGTCTCTGGAGAGCTGGCTATTGCTCATGCTGTTGAGGGCAGTGATTAGTGCCTGTCCTTCTGGTCACTGCTTGTGGAGAAAGGCTGAGATGAGTCCTGCTGAGGTGTGTCCTGACCCAGATGATCCAGTGAGGTTTTCATTTATGGAACTGAGTGCAGCCAATGAGCAGCACAAGTAAGAAAAGACTGATTACAAGTAAGAGAAGGCTGAATTGAGAAAGAGAGTGAGAGAGAGAGAATATAGCAGGTAGCTTGCATTCTTTGCATGTGCTAGTTTCATTCTGGGCACCACATACAATCTCCTGAGCACTCCCAGGAGTAATTCCTGAGTACTGTTGAGTGTAGCCCAAACTATACCACCCTATTTAATATATAATATATACTTATTATATTACATATTATGCAAATTAATATAATATTGTATGCTGTACCTAATATATAATATAATAATATATGATAATTTGTATATATATGAGGCTGTAGTGATAGCACAGTGGGTTATGCATTTGATTTGCATGCAACTAACCTGGGTTTTATCCCTAGGGTCCCATGTGGTCCTGAGCACCAACAGAAATATCCTTGAAGCATAAAGCCAGGAGTAACTCCTGAGCACCACTGGGCATGGCCCCCCCAAAACTGATGTGTGTGTATATATATATATGTGTGTGTGTGTGTGTGTCTGTGTGTGTGTGTGTGTCTGTGTATGTGTGTATGTGTGTGTGTGAAAGCTCAACTTATATGTAGATTATTTTTTACCATCAGATTTTTAATTTATTATGATCTGTTCTTTTTGGAATATATATATACGTATATACATATATACATGTATATATACATATATACATGTATATATATATATATATATTTGGGTTTTGGGCCACACCTGGTGGTGCTCAGGGGATACTCCTGGCTATCTGCTCAGAAATAGTTCCTGGCAGGCACAGAGGACCATATGGGACACCGGGATTCAAACTAATCACCTTAGGTCCTGGATCAGCTGCTTGCAAGGCAAATGCCGCTGTGCTATCTCTCCGGCCCCTGGAACATATTTTTTAATATATTTTTAATTAGACATCATGGTTATAAGGTTGTTCGTGGTACAGCTTTTTCCACAAAGTTGTTCATGAGTGATTTTCTGTCATTCATTGTATAACAACCTTCACCATTTGTGCATTTCCTGCCACGAATGTTAACAGTTTTCCTCTCACCTCCCTGATGCCCTCTTCCCTCTCACTCACCCTCTCCCACCTGCCTCTGGGGCAGGCATATTACTTCATTCTCTCTTCTCTCTCTCTCTCTTTTTCTCTCTCTCACATACACACACACTCTCTCTCTCACTTGCCCCCTCTCTCTTTTCTTTTGTGGCATTGTGGTTTGTACTACTGCAAATGAAGGGGTACCATGAATGTCCTTTCCATATTAGACCTTTTCTACTCTAACTGCACTTCTGCTCTTGTGGCAAGCTACCTACCATGGAATGGTCATCCTGATTTTATCTCTATTGTCTCTGGATATCATCCCTACACTTTATTTTCTTTATATCCCAGCAATGAGTGCAATTATTCTACATTTATCCCTTTCCCTCTGCTGACTAAGTTAGCTCAGCATAATACTGAGTCAGAGTGAAAGGGATAAACGTAGAATAATTGCACTTATTGCAACCCATACACATCCATTCATGTGTAAGCAAAATCAATGACTTCATTATTCTTCTAATGGCTACCTAGTATTTCGTTGTATAGATATGCACAGCTTCTTTAGCAACGCATCTGTTGTTGGACGCCTGGTTTGTTTCCAGATTCTGGCTATTGTAAGTAGCGGTGTGACAAAGGTAGGAGTGCAGAAGTCATTTTTGTATTGTATTTTTGTGTTCCTAGGATATATCCCTAGGAGTGGTATTGCTGGATCATAAGGAAGTTCAATTTTCATTTTTTTAGGAATCTCCATATTGTTTTCCATAAAGGCTGGACTAGATAGACAGCATTCCCACCAGCAGTGAATAAGAATCTCTTTCTCCTCACATCTACACCAGCACTGGTGGTTCTTGTTCCTTGTTATGTGTGCCATTCTCTGTGGGGTGAGGATGATGCCTCATTTTTGTTTTGATTTCCATCTCCCTGATGATTAGTGATGTGGAGCACTTTTTCACCTGCCTTTTGGTCATCTATATTTCTTCTTTGAGGAAATGTTTGTTCATTTCTTCTCCCCATTTTTGATGGGGTTAGATGTTTATTTCTGGGGCCCGGGAGATAGCATGGAGGTAAGGCATTTGCCTTTCATGCAGAAGGTCATCGGTTCGAATCCTGGTGCCCCATATGGTTCTCTGTGCCTGCCAGGAGCAATTTCTGAGCATGGAGCCAGGAGTAAACCCTGAGCACTGCCAGGTGTGACCCCAAAACCAAAACAAAAAAAAGATGTTTATTTCTTTTTTTTTTTTTTTTTTTTTTTGGTTTTTGGGCCACACCCAGTGACGCTCAGGGGTCACTCCTGGCTATGCGCTCAGAAGTCGCTTCTGGCAGGCACGGGGGACCATATGGGAACCGGGGGATTGAACCGTGGTCCGTCCAAAGTTAGCGCGGTAAGGCAGGCACCTTACCTGCAGCGCCACCGCCCGGCCCCAGATGTTTATTTCTTATTCAGTTCTGTCAGTACCTTAAATATATCTTAGATATTAGCCTTTATCAGATGGGTAGAGGGTGAATAGTTTCTCCCATTCCATAGGTAGCCTTTGGATTCCTAGGTACTCTTTCCTTTGAGGTGTAGAAGCTTCTCAGTTTAATGTGGTCCAATTTGTTTATCTCTACTTCCACTTGTTTGGACAGTTTTCTCCCCAAAGATGCCTTTAGTCTCAATGCCATGTAATATTTTGCCTATGTTTTCCGCTATGTACTCTATGGTTTCAGGTCTAATATCAAGATCTTTTATTCATTTTGATTTGACCTTTGTGCATGTTGTCGGATGGAGGTCTGAGGGTTTTTGGGGTTTTTTTTTGGGGGGGAGGGGTGGTTTTTGGGCCACACCGGGTGATGCTCAGGGGTTACTCATGGCTATGTGCTCAGAAATCACTCCTGGCTCAAGGGTCCATATGGGATACTGGGGATCAAATCCAGGTCTGTCCTACGCCAGTATGTGCAAGGCAAAAGCTGTACCACTGTGCTATTGCTTTGGCCCCTGAGTTCACCTTTTTGTATTTAATTGACTAGTTTTCCCAATATGACTTGTTGAAGAAGTTTTCCTTGCTTTATCTTATATTTGTTGCTCCTTTGTCAAAAACTAATTGGTTGTATATCCAGGGGTCAGTTTCAGAATACTCAAGTCTATTCCATTGGTCTGAGAGTCTGTCTTTATTCCAATACCATGCTGTTTTAATTACTATTTCTTTTTTTTTTTTTTTTTTTTTTTTTTTTTTTTTTTTTTTTTTTTTTTTTTTTTTTTTTTTTTTTTTTTTTTTTTTTTTTTTTTTTTTTTTTTTTTTTT
>PVKC010038269.1:0-12773 GCA_004027635.1 Crocidura indochinensis
CAGTCAGTTGACATATAACTTATTGACTTATAATATCGCAGACCTTATTGAGAAAAAGATAAATTTAAGGGATAATTTGTCAACCTTGAAATCATTCTATGACTCCTAACACATATCATTATTTGATGTATCTGATGAGCTATTTAACTTTCAATAAGTTTTTCTCTGTGCCTTCCCTTAGTTGTTCTGGAAAGCAATCTATCTTCTGATGGTTTCTACTTGTCTTCAAACACAACTAATTCTTTTGGTGACTGTAGCTTAGGGCCCCACAGGGACTTATACTACTCATTTTAATGCCATTTTAATGATACTCTGACTTTGTGATTTCAAAGATCAGTAGCAGTTCAGAATACTTTGTAAAAAAAAAAACAAACATCAAACACCCAACTATTTATTTTGCCAGCTGAGAAAAAAAAACAAGACAGAACAAAACAAAACAGTAACCACTTATTACAACCACACAGGGAAAAAAGTTAAGTCTTTGTCAAGTTGAAATGATATACAATTCAAACAATAGGTATGCATGCTGTTGAATAAATAACTTTATTAAAAATTCATATTAAATTTTCAGTTTTACTCTAGACTAGTAACATTGTCATACTCTAGTCTTCTGGAACTCTTCTATCACTTCATTGCTATTCACAATGCAGTGAGATTGGTATTATCTTCATCTTACTTATTCAGGACCAAAGAATCTGGGTCATTTTCTTTGTCACAGAGATAATACAAAGAGTGTCTAGGACTAAAATACAAGCACTTCAGAATCAAACATATTTTTCTGATTAAGTAGCCTCAGATGATGAATCTAGTCAAGTAGAATTAAGTCTGCTTATACATTTGTAATGCTTTGACTATTTAAAATAAGTTTCTTTAAATATAGCATTGCTTACAATCACACATATTATTTTCGCCATATGAAATTCATTAATAGATGTGTATACATATCTATAAAATTTATCATGCTGAATAATTGACATTACAATTTGTGTACAGATTATTTCACTCCTATAGTTCCTAAAGAATTATAGACGAAAATTAAGGTTCCTTCTCTGTTGCCCATATCACAACCTGCGGTGTGTACTTTGCTTTGTCTGGTTCTTCTACATTTTTTAAATGCAACAATTTTATTTTAAAAAACAGAAAAGAAAAAAAGGAGAGATTGTTGCTGTAATTCTGAGGATTGGAGAGGTCTGGCTTTTCATTCTCTGTATGCTCACAAAAAGTACAATCTTGACATTTTTCTCGCTTTCATTGAGCTTTCATTTCCTTTTTCTCCTTTTCCTTATTTTATTCACCTTTTTCTTGCCTTCATTTACACACTCTCTTTTAGTTTTTTTTTTTTTTGGTGTTGCAGCTGTCTACCTATTGGAAATATTTCCAGTTGATATGTCCTTGACGAATTAGTTAAAAAATTTCCTCATATTAGAATTGCTCCTTTTGTCCTGTTTTTATTGACCAAAGTATGTAAAACTTTTTTACCTGCACTAGTAGGAGAAAATCACGAGTTTTATTTTTGGTATGCATGAAATTAGCATTTGATATTTCTATTTCTGACACATGAGTCTGGATTCTAAGGCTTAATGCCTTAATAATTTTGCAAGGGCTTCAATATCATTCAAGTATAAGAACTTAAGGGATTCTCAAGAACTTACAACTTAATATAGATTTTATTGTTTATATTTTTACATATTATTAATTCAGTGATAATGTGTATTAAAATACTATGTAGTGGAAGAATCATGCCATAGCATAGTGAGATAGTAAACAAAAGGATACATAAAAGATTTTGGTCCCATCCTCAAATGTCAGGCTATATGGTATATTTGAATTCATTTCTACTAAATTTATGTTGAAATACCTACTTATACATGTTGCTCTGGGAAATCCATTATTCTTTAGAAGCTAAATCTTATAATTCATTAATTTTCATATATTTGTTTTTAATTGGAAAAAGTAAGGATACTTTGTACTTATATATAGATGAATATGAATTATATGAATTCTTTTAAGGTAAATTGTTTTAAATAATTTCCACTAGAAACAATAGTGGTCACCGCTTATGCTAATTTTTTGTTTTCTTATTGCTTTGTTCCAAAGATAAATTTTTGCTTAGTAAATATATTCCCTGAAACCCTTTGATTTTTCAAGTGGAAGTATATTGGGTTCAGAGAAAAACACTTTCTTTTTTTCCTCATACCCTTTGCCAAGAAGCTTGCTATGATTACAGAAAAATTAATAAAAGCATAGGTCTCTTTTTCTCTTCTGGAGAAATATTTCTTGGTACTTGGAATGAAAGACAGAATGGGAGTAGGAGGAGGAGGACAGAGAGGAGGAGATAATGTTTTCATGGCAACAATATTCTAGTAGATTCTCAAACTAAAATTTTGAAAGTAAATTATTTTGGAATTTGGTAAAGTTCTATTTTTTCAAAAGTACAAGATAACAGGAATGAGTGAACAGGCTTCTTTGGAACATTGATAAAATTCTGTCTGGTAGCATTTTACCCTAACCTCTCTGTTTATATTTTCCTGTTTACTAAAGATGAGGTTATGGATAGTGATTCTTTAGGAGAGTTTTGGGAATCTTAAAAAGCAAGTTCTAGGAACCTGAGAGATTAAACATCATAGGTTCATATATTAGTTCAACAAGAAATTTTTGCTTGCATGGTACTTCTCTAAGTGTTTTCGAGATAAGAGATTAAAGTGGACAACAGCTGATAGATTGTCTCTATTCCCATGGAGCTTACTATAAAATAAATAAGGAGACATAGAGTAAATATAAAAAAATAATGGTAAGTAAAAATAATAAGACTGATGATAAGGAGAAAGTCAAAAGAGAGCAGTAATCTGGTCTCCACACAGAGACCTATATAATTGCTATTGCCTCTATACCTTTAGTTAAATTACCACTCAGAGTTAGTTCACTACACACTTAGCAAAAGAGGTTGCCCATGTGCCAAATTTTCCCAGAATAGCTTTGACTACTTCTTGTATTCCTGGCCTTCTCCTTTCTCTAATTTATTGAACACACATTTGTAAAGCATCATGCGGATATGTGAAAGCACAGGGGTTACATTAAGTGAACATGTGTTAATCAGAAGTTGATGTATGTGAAGACAACTTACCAGACTGTCTACTAGAACCCTTGACTTTGGGATAGTGGAAGGGTGATACCTCTGACCCTGGGAAATAGACTATCATATGCAAAATGAATAAGAAAATGCATGGCTTTCAGTCAACTGAAGAAAGTTAAAAGCAATAGAATGAAGATTTGAATAGCAGAAAATTGGAGAGATACAAATGTTTCAGTGATGTTCGATTTTATTTACTCAGCATCTATTCTCTAAGCATCTTTTCTTGCTTTGGTCTTGATGTCGTGTTTGTGTGTGTGTGTGTGTGTGTGTGTGTGTGTGTTTTCTGAGAATGCTGCTGGCTTGATTATACCTCAGTCCTTGGAACCCAACTCTATTATTCAACAACTTTCCTGGTATTCTTAAATGTGTCTGTCCTGGGAAAAGGGACTGAATAATATGAGTTTAGCTTCAAGAAAACTTTTCAAATATTCGTGGACTTAAATTGTGGTTTTTCGATGTTTTACGGGATTAATATATTGAATATTGAAAAGAAACTGAATAATGTGAGCTTAGACTCAAGGAAACATTTTTAAGTACCCATGAAGTTATAATGTGGTTTTGTACTTTTTTATAAGATTAATATAATGAGCATCAAAAAAGAGAGAAGAACTGATTTTACTTCAACCAGAGTAAAAGGATGGTGGTAGATAGTCCTAAAAAGTGATAGAACTTCCAAAGAGAACTAATTTGATGCATATTGTGCATTTCTAACTCTTGCTCTCAGAAAACCAAACTTCTTAAGAAAATATAAGCATTTCAAAGGTTAAAAGTAAGTGACTTTTATTTCTTTAATTCCCCTAATTTCCCTATCCTTAAGGAATAACCAAAATTACAAGAGATTTTATTTTGATCCACTGTCATCTTTCTGACACAGCTGAAATCAAACACATTTATTAATTAAAATATTTCTAATTTAGGGAAAGTATAATGGAGCATGTATTTTTTAATTTTGTCATATACCTAGAAGGCTTGCAGTGATAGTTTGTAATAATCACATTAGTCCTATGTAGGAAAACATGCTTATAGACACATGTTAAAAAATTGGTCGCTCTAAGAAGTTACACCAATCATTTTAAGTTTCTAGTGAGCTTATACCATGTTTTGCTCCAAATGAGTTATATTCACAACAGGTATTGCTGCTAGATGAGTTATGTAAGGTTGTTTAGGTTTTAGAGCTTTTGGAGTTTAGAATTACAGATTTAAGGGTATATACATCCATAGCATATCAATTTGTTATCCAGAACTGTGAAAGTTTATTTACCAGACGAACTGAGAAACTATAGAAGAGTCTTAACCGGTATATATAGTGCTAGTTTGTGACTTAAACAGTTAGATTGTTTGAGAATAGGTTAAGAAAAATCTACATTATTAATCCCCCAGTTGACACCAATTCACATAAACATATGAGGACTTCTTTAGAAAAACTTCCAAGGAATATTGTGAAATATTATTTAATAAAAAGTATTGATTTCCTTGGATCACTATGAAGTGATAAATACATCAAACTTTTGCATCAACCAGGATCTTGTTGGTCAAAGTTTGTGATTCAGTAGTATAACTTGTTCAATTAATATATTAAAAGCAGTTCCTGTGGAAGACCCATATCTAACTGCCAGGAGCTTTGTTGGACAGTTATTTTGCATTTTATTCCTAAAGCTCCCCAATCTCTCAAACACTCTGATACAGCTTCTCCCCATGTTTGACCTGTTAGACACTGTACAATGAATGTTTGATACCTGTGTTCAAAAAGAACTATGTTTTTGCACAAATCCTAGACTAAAGTCTAGGTTAGGGTCTTTCTTTTTGGTCCCAGGAAAAATTCTGCTTAGTCACGGTTGTCAAAGTCAGTCTTCTGTAGTTGGTGATCTTGATTTTTGCATAGATTCATGGATAGGGTATCTATTGATTTCATCTTACAATTAGGTGATGAGGTAGGGCAATCTGCTCTTAGATCAGGTTGCTTCTGTTTCTTCATTATCAGGCTGTCATATCAACTTGGCACAAGTTGGTACCAGATCAGTATTCCCCAGAGGTTGCTTGATTCCTGGTGCTGTTTCAGGGAACTGTGTCAGGATCTGCTAAAAAACCAAGATCACTAATTACGGAAGAATGACTACAACAAATGTGACAGAACAGAATCTCTAGATCCATAAAGAAAGACTCTATCCTAGACTTCCTATGACCTGTGCAAATACCAGGATCTCTAATTACAGAGGATTTATTCTGACAGGCACACTGAACAGACTGTTTCTTGACACCATAAAAATGAGTATGTTCAGAGCCTGTAGTTGTTCCCATGACAGTATGCTTCAAGAGTGGAGAAACCCTGTATCTACTAGGCCAAGGGAATTCCCTTTCTAATTTTCCCCAACACTTACTGTACCTCTGCAAAAAAAAAAAAGAAGAAAAAAGAAAGAAAAACAAAACAAAAACAAAAACAAATTGCCACATCAGCCTCTTTTTTTAATTGTTGTGTTTTTTGTCATTGCTTGTTTTGATTAGGTTATTACTTTCCTTTGTATTTCTTCTTTTAAATATATATTTATGACTTCTAGATGGACTCCTCCCCACTTTTTTTCTTTCTTTTACCAACAGAACCACAAAACTTGAATCATCTGCTTCTGCCTCAAAAATTGAGGGAAAAAAAGTGGATGGTACCAAGAGCAAACAGTCACATGAACATTGAGTGGAAATAAAAAATGATCATCCCTAAATACCAAACTCAAAATCAATGACAACAGAATCAAGATAATCCAATCTACATCAAGATATATATAGAGGGGACCTATTACACTAGCAGTCCAGGGGGCAAAAGGGGTGATATATGATGCATGCTGGGAATAGGGGTGAAGGGAGGACAACACTGGTGATGGTAATGATCCTATTCACTGTCACTATGTACCTTAAATATAACTGTGAAAGACTTGTAATTCACATTGGTCACAATAAAAATTATTAGCTAAAAAAGCACTATGTATTATGCTGTCAATGTTAAAGGAGTTCCATAAATTTTGTGGCTTTAGGTTGCTTTGTGTACTGCTAAGAAATGTTATAATGTACTACAGTCTGGGGACTTGAGGGACAAAGTAATTTTGCATGTGTTTTGTTTTATTTTTCTTAATTTTTTTGGCTGAAAGTTCAAATTTAAGGTGTCAGCAAGGGGATTTCTTCTGAGAATTCTGTTGATGGGTGATTGTCTTTCTTCTGTAACTTCACCTTGTCCTCTTTCTGTGCATCTTTCTTCTCATAATAAAAATTTTTAAAAAAAATCAGGAAAAAAGCAATAAGTTACCATAAACAGAAAAACCTGTTCATGTTGATGTTAATTAATGGTTTTACTTTTCAGTTAGCCACAGGTCAACACAATACTGTAGTCATTTCAAACAGCTTCCTTAAAGTTCTTTCAAAACTTTCAATAAGCATTTTAGAACTTTTGAAGAAGTAATAAGCTTTATAAAAATACTCAAGAGGTATGGGGCATTTTTCAAGAATAAATATATGACTGTTATTCTATTCTTGTTTTGCTTTTGTTTGTGGGCCACATCCTGTGATACTCAGATACCTCCTGATTATGGGCTTAGAAATCATTCCTGGCTTGGAGGATGCCAGGGATTGAACTAAGGTCTGCCCTGGGCCAGCACATGCAAGGTAAACTCCATACAATTGTGCTACTACTCTGCCCCCTGTTATCCTAATTTTAACAGTCAGAAATTATTTGACTAGGTGAAAGAAATACTTTGGTATTATATTGTCACAGCTTTAAAATAATAGGAATCTTAATATTTCTAGAGGTAGTCAGTCAGAAGATCCACTAGGATGTTCATACTCAGCGGGGGTAGCTGATCAAAAATTCCTGAGGAAATATTACCACCAGGTCCACTGAGAAGTCTTTTCCCTCAGATGTGGATGGCTGGAATATTCCTTAGAGATCTATCACCAATAGGTCCACTGAATCTTCCCTCTCAGTGTGAATATTTGAATGAGACGTTCTAGTAATGATACTGACATTCTTCTTCCTTTACTACAAACATTTAATTGATACACACACACACACACACACACACACACACACACACACTCCCATCTGTTGTGCATATAGTAAAACCTTTCTTATTCTAACATAAGGACTTTTCAGGCAATATAGCCCTGATTAAATTAATTTTTACCTGGAATACTCAGCATCAAAAAAACAATTTCTTTTCTCCTTGTCTTTGAACACCATAGCAATTTGTAACAGAAAGGATTGCTTTGCTTCAAGGACTTCCCCTAGATACTTTGAATACTTGCTAATTAATCTACACTCCAAAAAGATTTGGCCAGGATAGCATTGGGCTATTGAATTTACTAGGTTTAATTCTGTACCCCTTTCATATAGTTTAACTCTTTCAAAACTAGACCTTAGGAAGTAAGTCTTAGCCCCTAAACTAGAAACTTGCTCCCTTAAGTAAAGGAAATTTGTTATAGGAAACCAGGTTTCTTGCTAATCTCTTAATTTACATCAGTATGACAGCTAGGACCAGGCCAGAGAGGAACTACTTTGAAATGTAAAAGTTTACCCTCCTTTTATCCTCTGGGTTCCTAACTGAACTGGGTTCCTTACTGAACTATTCTAACATTACAAACCACCTTGAGACATGCGCATTGTTTTAAACATCAAACAATGTACACTGATAAGTTTCTTTACTTTGCAAAGAAACAAAATGTGAGCATTCTTCTCATATGTGTGACTGATCTTTTGTCCCTTAAGGACTACCTTACATTTGCAACACACTTGCCAGAATGTGTTTCCCCATACATTCTTTGTGTGGTCTCATTTCTTCATATTTCATATTATTTCACCACTGGTCCATGTTTTACCCACTTCCCTAAAACAGGATTCATTGAAATCATGCCTGCACTGCCAGACTGAAGCCACCACCAGCACTATACCAGCCAGGACTTCAAATTTTAGCTTTTCTTTTAATAAGTTTTTCAATCTTGGATATATGTACTATATGCCTTCAGCTCAGTTAGCTTGTGATTCAAATCTGATCTACCACCTACTTTTGTAAATAAACTGTTACTGAGATATAGCCACATCTAATGACAGTTACTGTGCTTTTAAAGGGAGCATCTTTTTCTTTGATTCCTTTCTCTTATATGTACCCTTCCTTCTGTTCTCTTTTTTTCTTTTTATGCCATTTAATCATGTAAAATTCTTTTAGTTTTTATTTATTGTTAATTATTGAGTTTTACTGGTTTGCATGATTGTACACATTTTAAAGATGTCATTTCATGCCTTTCAAAATATCTTACTACACTGTAACCATCTACTGACACTCTTTTACCAATGTTCATTTTGTCCCCCACCCACTTTAATCCCCTCTCTGATAACCTTGTTCTGTGATCTGAGTCCATCAATCATTTTTATTTGGACATTGTTCTCTTTCTTTGCTTCTCTGTATTCCACACATGAGTGTTATCCTCCAATGTTTGTCTTTTTCTTTATTATGACTCACGCCATTTCCTTCTACATTATTTCTGTAGATAACTTTTCTTTATTCTATTTATTGTTTTTCTTTGTCCACACCCATTATGCTCAGGGATTACCTCTGCTATGTGCTCAGAAATCACTCCTGGCTTGGGGGGACCATATGGGATGCTGAGGATTGTACCCTGGTCTGTCCTAGGCTAGCACTTGCAAGGTAGGTACCATACCTCTAGTGGCACCTCTCTGACCCCTCCTTATTTTATTTTTATATGATTTGGGGACATATCCAGAAGTTCTCAAGCCAAAATTTTAATTTGGTCTCTAGTATGTTACTACTGGTGCTACTAGGGATTATGTGCATACATATATGGTCCTAAAGATTTGAATCAGGGTCAGTGCATTGCAATGTCAGCATCTTAAACCCTGTACTATTTCTTTTGACCAGATTTAATTTATTTGCATTTATCTGAGAATAAGTGGCACAGATAAAATTTTTTTGTTTGTTGACTAAATGTTTTAAAGTAACTGTTCTTTTCTTCTTTTGGTAGCATTATTTCTATTTCTTGTTGTTGAATTTTATGCATTTATTAGAACATTGGATGTTAAACTTTTTTTGTTTGTTTTTTTTTTGTTTTGTTTTTGTTTTTGGGTCACACCCGGCAGCGCTCAGGGGTTACTCCTGGCTTCATGCTCAGAAATTGCTCCTGGCAGGCACGGGGGACCATATGGGGCACCGGGATTTGAACCGATGACCTTTTGCATGAAAGGCAAACGAGTTACCTCCATGCTATCTCCCGGGCCCCAATCTTTCTTTTGTTAAGAAGATGGAATTTGGGCCACACCAAATTGTGTTTGGTTTACTCCTGACTGTACTCAGCAAAAACTTTTTCTAGTGCTTGGGGGAACATATGTGGTGCTGGGTATTGAACCAGAATGAGATACTTGCAAAACAAGTGCTTTAACTCAAGTCTCATCTCTTTGGAGCCATATATTAGTACCCTGCTATATATATATATTTATGTAAATATATATATTTGAATATATTTACCCACACAATAGGATTTTTAAGTAGTTATATTATTTCTTTTTCTTTCCCCTCTTCCTCTCCCATATCTTTTTGTTGTGATGTTTGTCAGAAGTTACATGTCAGGTTGATTATTGGGGATAATAATTATTAGTCAAAGCATGCATCTTCTGTTTATAGTGTTCATGAGGGATCACTTAAATTCTCACATACATGTTTGTCAGGTCTCTGAATTTACAAATCTTTTTATTTGTTTAGTTGTGATTCCTGCTGGTGTCATATCCTTTTGTAGTTATTATCTGGATTCAGTCAATTACTTATGGGAATTGCGCATGTAGTAGTTGGAATGGCAGACAACTACCAGGCTCAAAAAAGCAAGAGCTATAAAGATCCTATAGCTCCTACTGAGGATCCTATTCAAGGCATGTAAGTTGGGGATTTAAGTGAGTAATTCTAACCTGCAGGGCAGATGTTTCAAGATAATATGATGCTATTTAGGTCAATATTTTTTGTTTTAATAATTTTTTTTACTGTGCAGAAGCTTAATGATTTTTGTTTGTTGGTTGGTTGTTTTGTTTTATTTGGGGGGGTCACACCCGATGGTGCTCAGGGGTTACTCCTGGCTCTTTGTTCAGAAATCGCTCCTGGAAGGCATGGGGGACCATTTGGGATGCTAGGACTTGAACCACCATCAGTCCTGGATTGGCTTTATGTAACTCAAATGCCCTACTGCTGTGCTATCTCTCCAGCTCCGGCTTTATAGTTTGATTAAATGCCATTTGTTGATGTCTGCTTCCCTTGTCATTAGAGTTGAATGCAGTTCAGAAGTCATTATCATGAAATGTCTTACCAATTATTTTCAAGATATTTTATTATTTTAGGGTAAGCATCTAATTCTTTAATACATCTAGAGTTAACTTTTGTGCATGTTATAAGATAATTCCAGTTTTATTCTTCTGCATGTGGTTGTTCAGTTTTCTCAGCATCATTTAGTTGAATCATTTTCCACTACATTTTATGTTTTGGGGTTTTTTTGGTAAGAATTTAATTGTCCATGTCTGTAAGGACACATGAATTTTTAATTCTTAAGACTCACCTGTGTATATTTTGATTATAATGCTCTAAAATTATGATAACTTTGTAATAGAGTTTGAAGTTAGGGAGATAGATTTTTGTATATTTATTTTATAGCTTGTAAAATATCAGTATAAAACATCATTTAGTGAATTCGTCAACATTTTGTATGTATAATATCCTTACATTTGCCAACAGTGATTGTTTTAGTTTCTTTATGGCCTATAATTTTTTTCTTGCTTAATTAATATGCCTTGGACTTTTCATTTTATGGTAAATAATATTAGTGAGAATGGAAATATTTATTTTATTCTTGATATTTGAGCAGAAGCATTCAGTTATTAATAATCCATTCAGTATGTTATTAATGATGTGTTTATTATATATAGCTTTCACATTTGCAACAAGTTCCTCCCATTCCTATTTTTTGTGAGTTTCATCATAAACATATATTAAACCTTGCCAGAAGCTTTCTTTGCATCTATTGATTGATATGATAATATTATTTTTTAACTTTTGGTGATATGATGTTATATCAATTGATTGAGTATGTTGACCCAACTTCTATTTCTGGGGTGTGTCCCAGATGAATGTTCTGTTATATATAATTCTTTTAATATTGTTGAAATCAGTTTGCTTAACTTTTGATGAGGTTTTATGCATTTTTTTCTTTGGAGAAAACGATCTGTGGTTTTTGTGTATATGTTATTTCTGACTGCTGTATTGGCCTTCTAAAATGTTATTTGAAAGACTTTTCTTTTCTTCACCTTTAAAAAACTTGAGATAAATAAAAAATGAATTAGCTTTGAAGATTTGGTAAAGCACACTAGAGAAAGTACCTGGTTCTGGTATTTGTTCTTGGGGGAAACTTGATTACTGTCTTACTTATTTGCTTATAGTTGGTCATATTTTCCATTTACTTCAGATTTATTTTAGGAGGCTGTGATATTTTAAGTTTGACCATTATTTAGTTTAGTTTTTTTGGGGGGGCACACCCAGTGATGCTCAGGGGTTACTCCTGGCTATGCACTCAGGAATCACTACTGGCTTGGGGGACCACCTGGGATGCTGGGGGATTGAACTGTGGTCTGTCCTAGGCTAGCGCAGGCAAAGCAGATGCCTTACCACTTGCAGCACTGCTCTGGCCCCAGTTTGTTCATTTCTTTAGGTTCTTCTAACTTATGATATAACGTTTGTAGTAGTCTTTTAAAATTTTGCATTTTGAGGAATCTATCATTTAATTTTTGATTCAATTTTGATTCTCTTTTCTTTACGAGAATAATCATTAAAAGTACTAGTTGCTGGTTTCTTTTGTATTGTCTTTTTGGGGGGGTCGGGGGGCACACCCAGTGATGCTCAGAGGTTATTCCTGGCTATGCACTCAGAAATCACTCCTGGCTTGGGGGACCATATGGGATGCCGGGACTGAACCGCAGTCCGTCCTAGGTCAGCAGTGTGCGAGGCAAACACCCTACCACTGCGCCACCACTACTGCCACAGTGTATTGTCTTTTTGAGTTCTAAAAACATTATTTGCAAAAACAATAAAAGTTGTCTCATCACATCCTGAGCCTTTGAATATTTTTAGA
Source organism: Crocidura indochinensis (assembly GCA_004027635.1). Taxonomy (NCBI): domain Eukaryota; kingdom Metazoa; phylum Chordata; class Mammalia; order Eulipotyphla; family Soricidae; genus Crocidura; species Crocidura indochinensis. Next base: position 12,290 of record PVKC010038269.1, read on the forward strand.
GGAAGTTTAAATTTTGATCTCTGGATATATTCTTGCCAACTTCTTTGCCTCTTGTCTTTGCCCCATAACCCTCATCTTGCTAACCACTACTGACACAAGTATAAACTGTGATTCAAGTTGGACTGTCTCTCTTCAAAAGTTTAAACTCAACTAATGGAGGGCTGGAATAAAACCCAATAAAGGAGCCTCTAAGTAATTCAAGTTAGTAAAACAGTGCTCTTTGCTAATGAATACTCTAGTTAGTCTTGCCAATCTTAGTGATCACCATTATAATCTTTAAAATATATAAGAAGCTTTATTTGATGCTGTAACTAAATATATTTGGGGGAAAGGTAGAGATGAATTTCTGGAGTTCTTTGACCTCATTTATTCCTGGCTACAAACTCGTAACTGAATACTTAGCTTCTATACTTGGAAGATCTAGCCTCTTCTCTCTTCTAATAGCTATGTGATGCCCTATTATTTGCAGTATTACCCTTTCAGG